>SKCR01031472.1:0-67418 GCA_019454045.1 Zanthoxylum bungeanum | reverse complement strand
TTTTAGAGTGCAGTTTTTTTTGTGATTTAAGAGGTGTTTTGGAGTGTAGTTTTTTATGGTTTAAGGGTGCAGTTTGGGGACTGTTTTGCGGTGAATATGGGGTGTTTTAGGACTTTTTGTGCGGTGAATAGGGGCTGATTTTCAGTTCAGTTTTCGGTGGTTGTGTTGGAATTCTCTAAGGTCCAAGGATCAATTATCAAGCATGAAATAAGTACGAATACAATCGAGGAAGTTACGGAATACTTACATCGATCGGTTGAGCGACGCGGCAAGGAATAAAAATTTATTTTCTGCCCTCTGGTGCATTCGACAGTGGCAGTGAGTTGCTCCTCCATTTTCGGCCATGAATCATCTTCGTCAAGCTCCAAGCTTTGTGATTTGATTCCATGCTCATGGGTGGACTTCCCTATCACCTTCGCATGATCCCGTTGTATCTTGAGCCAATATTGAGCATGAAAATATTTTAGGGTTAAAATTTGGGTAAAATGATTTTGAGCATGAATTTATGAAATTGGATGAATGAATATGCTTAAATGTGTTTTAATTGAAGTTTGATTGGATCAATTTCATGAAATTTGATTGGATCAATTTTTTGCCCAAATCTTAGGCTTGGCCGAGAGGTATATGCCCTAAATGGTCTTGGAATTTTTTGTTTCGTTGTTCATTGGATGACTTGAAGCGATTGGGAAATGTTGATTGCAGATTCAATTGGATTGGAATCGGAATCCGACTTAAAAACCCTACCATTGCCGAGACTTGAATAGCATGAATTGGGTTTGATTTTTTAATCAAAATGTGTTGGACATGTGATGATGATAATGAGCATGATTAGTTGTGTAAATTGATAATTTGGAAATGTTGATTTATGTAATTAATAATGATATACACTTTAGTTAATTTAATTAAGAAATTTGGAATTTTTGGAATTAAATTATTTGGGCCTATTTTGTAAAATTGGGCTTGAAAGTTGTTATTGGGCTTATTGGGCTTGGTTGTATTAAGTTGGGTTTAGGCAAAATTGGTTGGATCCAATTAGGCCCAAAACCGCCTCCATAAAGCCCAAATGCTACTAATGGACCTTTAAAGTTTAATTGGGCCTAATGGGCCAAAATTGATTTCTGGGCTTATGGGGTAATTCCCGGATTGGACTTTGGTTATTGGGTTCGACCCGAGTTGACCAAAAGTCCACGCCTTAAGAAATTAATTAAAGCCCATTGGACTTTAATTAAATTGACGTTGGACGTTAATCGGGCTTTGAGACCCGTAATGATTAAATTTGGAATTTAAATCGTAAAGGTTTATTAAATAAAGTGTAATATTTAATTTGGAATTAAATAGCGAATTAGTATTAAATGCAAATTGAATTGGATTTAATTTTGTAGTTTAATTTAATTCGAGAATTAGTACTTTGAGTACTTATTCGCAAAACGAGTTTGACTAGCGCAAAATCAAATCGTTGTTTGAACATTGGATGGTCATTAATTATCAGATTAATTAATTTGATTAGATTGATTGATAGCATGCTTGTGTGAATACATGGTTGCGATGCATGAATAATGTATATCAGATGGATATTAGATGGGTGGGGTAATTTTAGAAATCGTTGTAATAAATTTGGAATTTATTAATTGGACCTGCGTGTCCAGCCTTATCACATTCTTATTCTTTGTATTCTCTTCTCACCTATTCCCCTCAATGTAAATGAGGTTTCTTTAGAAGTGTAGTGAAACGGGTAGAAGTAAATACATGTGCTAGTGGGAGAGAGAAAGAGAGAGATTTGATCTAGGATCAATGTGTAAAGTATCCATCCGCATATCATTATTAATTTATTTATACGTGCTTTATTATGTGTTTAGAATGCATGTTTAAGGGTGTATGATGATGAGACCTTAACAAAGATAATAAATTGGTTGTCAATTTGCACGCGAAAAACCCTCACAAATATTAAGCATTTTTCCTTCCATTGAGTGATTCTTACTCAAGATCCAAGACTGGCATTGGCTTGTTGGCCAAAGTCAAGGCCTTTTTCCGTCGAGGATGTGTTTGAATCACGAAGGTTTGTTCCATATTGGTGTCTTGTCCAAGTTGTGGTTTGTTGGCTAAAGTCAAGACCACTTCTTGTCCATCGACATTGATTACGAAGCTTTCCATGGTCAATGGGTCGCGCTTGATTGGGATCACTAAGTTTGTTGTGCCAAAGCCAAGGCTTAGTTGATTCAGAGGAAAAAGGTTAGGCAATATATTCAATATATTGGCATATATAAGATATATGTTTCGAACTTGGATGTCCCCTTACTGGATCTAGGAATTGGATTGGATCCAATCGATTTTAGAGATCTACCTAGTTAATTATCATACAATTTGTTGGCCAAAGTCAAGATTGTGTGATATTTAACGGGATCCTAGCCCGCTAGGAAACACGGTTTTCCGAGTACTCGACAAAGGGTTAGAGGCTCGCCGAAAAATAGTAGGAGGCAAGAATTGAATTTGCAATATTCGTTTAATTACTTGCCATACGCGCTCAATTACAAATATCATTCGTCAAATAAATTGAATGTTAATTGCACTAATATTTAAACGTTGTTTTAATTAATAGTTGGACTGTATTCAAACTATTCATTTATAGTTGATTTTATAATTAGATTATAGTAATCAATATAATTGATTTTAATCTATTAATTATAGTTGATTAAAATAGTTGGACTATAATAATCATTATAATAAATAGTACCTAAATCGTTGATTAATAGTTGGACTATTAGAATCAAGATAAAATTGAAAGATTGACATTTTAAACATAATCCTAGGGAAAATGTATTTAAATGGTTTAATTTTCAGATTGGGAATAATTTTTCAGGATGGTCCTGAAAACTAATAAGTTACTTTATTTGATAAAATAACATATTAAGCCTAAGCCCGGAGTTAAGCAAATAGTATAGCATAATCTTTGAAAGATTTATGTGATGATAACTTTAGTGCTTAATCCATTAAGCTTGTCGCAGTAGACTCCTTAATTTCTGAATCAGAACTAAGGATTAGATCATTAAAGTATGATAAAGAAATTGAAGGATATTCGTAGATCTATCCTTAGATCTTTGAAGTACTAAATTGCTATAAATAATTCTTGGAGAGTTAATGACTATTCTCAAGGAGACAAAGTCTAAGTTTGCAATAAGGCAAGTAGCGCAAGACGCACCTTACTTCGATATTCTAGAAGGCCAAGGCTTGGCCAAAGGCTTCTGGAATGTGGAAAATGGGCAAAGGCAAAATCATTATAGTCTTCTGGGAAGATAAAGGACATATCCCAAAATATCTGCCTAAATTATGGCAAACGGGATCGCGGAAGCGTGACTGCCGTTTGGACAAAGCAAACATGAAGGAATTAAAGACGGGCAAGGCTCTGACTTCAAATATATTTGTCATAAATATGTTCACTACTAGTATTAAAATTGGATTTTAAATACTTAGTGTGGTACATAAATATATACTGATGTTCAGAATCTGCTATGAGCATGATACTGACTTCAGTTGAGATTTAATCTGCGAATTGAAAACGGGACGAAAGTCGCTGTTTTAACCGTATATACCTAAGTTTAGGAACTACCCTTCGGGTATGTACTTAAATTAGGAAACTGTTATAATGTAACTAGTCTGACTAGATACATTATCTCTATATCAGTGTTTGACCCACTGCGGGTGAACCTTTTATTCTAGAACACTAAAATGTTTCATTATATAAAGATGATATTGAGATAAACACATTAGATGTGAATAACAGAATTTATATTTTGAATATAAATAAATCTCAAACATATAACATGACAAACAAATAGCTCAAACTGATTTGATCAGGAGAAACTAATTTGTGGCATTGTTGTCTGGGACACAACTAAAACAAGAATCGTATATCCACACTTTTGAAGAGTGGGTACTCGGACTGATTTGATTCTGTTCAAATAAAGTCTACGAATCTAGTTTATTGGGCAAAATGCATATAACATCTTTACTTGGTAAAAGTGCAAATGCCACCGGCCTGTTAGCCCTAGTTCATAGTGAAGCAAATGGGCCCATATCTAGCTAGGCTAGAGGTGGATATGAATATTTGTGACCTTTACGGATGTGGCATCGCGTTGTGGTTATGTGTTTCTTTTGAAGAACACAAATCGGAAAATTTTAAAGTTTCGACATGAAATAGACAAACAGATCGGCTGAAGTATTAAACCGTCACGGTAAGACCGTAATGGAAAATACTTAAGCAATAAGTTTCCAATATAATTGAGAGAGTATAGTATTCTTTCAAATGAGGACTCCTCCCGGAACACGTCAGTTTGACGGTGTGTCCGAACTGAGTAACCGAATTTTGTTGGACATGATAAGGTTAATCATGAGTCGCTCTGAGCTACCATTTCCTTAAACGAAT
The DNA here is from genome assembly GCA_019454045.1 of Zanthoxylum bungeanum. Classification (NCBI taxonomy): domain Eukaryota; kingdom Viridiplantae; phylum Streptophyta; class Magnoliopsida; order Sapindales; family Rutaceae; genus Zanthoxylum; species Zanthoxylum bungeanum. The sequence goes on along the minus strand of SKCR01031472.1, from coordinate 62,998 downwards.
AAGCATAAACAGTGCAGAACTTATTTTGAATAAGGTTCCATTAAAATCTGGTAGACATATTTCATATTAGATATGAACGGGAAAGAAACCGGATTTCTCATTCCTGTAAATTTGGGATGCTAGGCATATGTTTGGATAATACCAAACTAAAACCCAAATTGGATAAATGCCAATTGTAGGTTATCATAGGGATACCGAAGTATAGTACTTATACATCTCACATGAGAACAATGTAATTGTTGCTCACCTTGCGCCTTTCCTAAGAGGAATACCTATATGCAGTGGTAAGTGGGAGGATAGTAAAACTCGATGAAAATCAGAGTAATACTATTCAAGGCACCCATTCCTTAATGGAACATAAATAGTTCATCAAGGATGAAACTATACCAATAATCTTCGAATACACAAGAACCGCGTAAGTCGTAGAGAGTCAGAAAATAACCTGGGGTATGGGTTTCTGATCTCACCTCATAAAGATGTCTATCTCATTGAGGTATACCAACTGACTACGTATGAGGAAGTGATACAAGGTATCGACTCCCTATTATGGCAAAGTGCCATGAATCTGAAATGGATTCCATGTATATCAACTATGTTTAGACACTAGTTGTTGTACCGCAAGGCATTGTGCCTATTGGTACAATATATGTCTTCAAGGAAGACATACATTGATGGCAATATACCAACGTATAAAGCTAGGCTATTAGCGGAAAGGTATCGTTATCAACATTATGTTGATTACGATTCAACCTTTTACATGTTGCCACGGTAAATCCATTTGGATAATACTTGCTAATGCTGCATGTTTCATTTATGAAATATGATAGCGGAACGGGAAAATCACTTTTCTTAAACGGAAACCTTTTGGAGGATGTTTACAACATCATGTCGGTTTTGTCGTACCAAAACTAGCAAACAAGGTTTGCGGGTTATTCGATCCATGTTTGGATTGAAGCAAGCATAGGTTCTTAGAATTATCGTTTTGATGTAATCATAATGGTTTATGATTTAATTCAAAACGAAATGATTCTTGTGTATATAAGAGGGTTAGTGGGAGCGCACTGACAGTGGCTGTCCTATAAAATAATGATAATATGTCATTTCTTGGAAATGATATTCCCATAAAACTATCGGTGAAAGCTTGGCTTTCGAGAAAATTCTCCGTAGAATTCTTGGGAGAAACAACATTTATTCTAGGAATAAAGATCTACTGGGATAGATTTAAAGTTGTTGACACTCTCCGAGAACTCGTACATTAATAAATGTACGTGACCTGGTGTCTCATACGCTTTGAGCATATGGAGTCACAAACAGGCCAATCCTAGTGATGGTCACTGGATTGATGTTAAGAACATCCGTTAGTATCTTAGAGAACTAAGGATGCTGTCTTAAACTATGGAGAAGGAGAACTTGAAGTGACTGGGATCACTTCTGGAAGTTTCCTAACCGATAAGAACAACGGTACTATACAGTTTGAATAACGGAACAGTGAGCTGGAAATCTTCCAAGCAAGATACTGTTACCGAATAAACAACAAATGCGGGTTATTAATGCAGCTGAGGCAGTAATAGAAGCCTTCTGGGTCGATACAAAATCTAATTAGATTAGATATAGTTCTGTTAGCAGCTGAGCTAGGCGTCAGCACAGGCTAAAGAATTTATGGTCTCATCAACAATCCAGATACATACTTCGATAATCATCTGATTCATTCAGATCATACATCGTAGCGATGTGATGATCGAATAAATCACATCAGATGATAATCATGAAAATCCGCTGACGAAAGCCTTTTCTCAGCAATTTGAGCCAACCGTACATAGTTCGGGTGTCAAACACTCGAGTGACTGGCTATAGGCCAAGTGGGAGATTGTTGGACAATTATGACCCATAGCGTCACTATTTGTACAGATCATGGTGTTGTTGTACAAATTAACTATGTGACAAAGGAGATTTCTCTCTTATCATTTGTGATTAGATCACCTAGATATATAAATGATAGGAGGTTCTTATGATTTGTTCCTGGATTGAGAATGATATGAGACAGTATCAGTCCACGAAGGATAAATCATTAAATATCCCTAGTCAGAGTATTATCGAGATTAGACATCGATAAATACGTAAAAGACTAGTATTATACTTGTGCGCGTTGTGAGGGCATAACGACATAGTTCTCATATATTTGGGTATAGGATACTCATGCAAGTGTAATATGAGGTTGTGTTTTACCGATGGTATGGGAAACAGCTTCGCTCTGGATAGACCCCTCGGAATTCCATTGGTAGTATGACTATGTGTCTATGGAAGTTCGAAATCAGGGTAGGTGTATTTGGTCTTAACCTGAGACTTGCACCGCTAATACTTGCGACAATCAATATACTTTGGTTGCGGTCGTCCGGGGCTTTAACAGGTTCTGTGTACGCCTATGCTGGGTATATTGAGAATCGTAGTGTGTTGGGTGTGATGTCAAGACAGAAGTGTCACTCCAGTCATATGGAGATAATGGTCATGTAGGATATGGTACTAGTACTCTTAAGTACTGCAGTCATCGGGATAAAATGACAAGGTCATGTTTATCCGATTATAGAGACTAGTTACCAGACATCTGACATGTGCTTCGTACAGGGCAGACACAATTCCAGCCCCAGGCCTAGCACGTGATCATCTGATACTGGATCGAAATATACAATACTATGTATACTACGCCTGATATTGATCCTCATATTCATGTAAGGATATTTCTGGAGAATTGGGTAGGCATGGCGCTTTACTAGAAGCCAACCTTGTCTTGTAAATTGGTATAAACGTAGTACTAGGTACTTACGTGTTCGGATAGTCCGATGACCAAATTTACTGCCAACATATCTGGGGATCTCATGGGTCACTTCCCAAAGATTCACTGATGATGTATGACTCGCACTTTTAATTAATCTGGGATTAATTAGAAGAGAGAGAAAATTAATCTGGGATTAATTACGGATATATTTTATCTGGGATAAAATATCATTTAAAGAGAGATAACGATTAATTTGGAATTAATCGATTAAATAATAGATTCGATATATTATACGAAATTGGATTTCGACGCGGAATTAAAATGAGATTTTAATTCGGGCGAACGAGTTAATTTAGAATTAATTCATTAGCGACGTGAATATAAATTATGCTCGGCATGATTATTTAATTAAATTAGTTTTGATTACGATGCAACGGAAAATTCGTTAATTTGGAATTAGCGAACCCAAGCCCGGGATTGTTTGCGAGTGCATTCGCATTTCGAATTCGAGTGCGGCATGCAAGTCAAATCACTAGTCGCATCTAGCATCACATCATTCGTCAATCAAGTGATGGATGTCTTTCACTTTGAGTGATTGACGCTAGTCACTATTCATTGATTGATTGATTGAATTTGATGTTGGTAGTTGGCAAGCCATTAATGACTTGATTTTTGAAAATCAAATTTTTGGTATATGTTGAATTGATTTTAGAAATCAATTCAGAGATACACAACTCATCTCTCTCTTTAAAACTCCTCTCTTTCTTCTTCCTCTTACACGCCCTTATGGCCAATTTTCTTCACTGGTTTCTGTCAAGAAAATCGAGAGGATGGGAAGCAAGTGTGGTGATTTTTTGTGGCAAAAATCACAAGTGCTAGCACACAACGGGATCATGCGAAGGTGATAGGGAAGTCCACCCATGAGCATGGAATCAAATCACAAAGCTTGGAGCTTGACGAAGATGATTCATGGCCGAAAATGGAGGAGCAACTCACTGCCACTGCCGAATGCACCAGAGGGCAGAAAATAATTTTTTGTTGCTTGCCGCGTCGCTCAACCGATCGATGTAAGTATTCTGCAACTTCCTCGATTGTATTCGCGCTTATTTCATGATTGATAATTGATCATTGGACCTTAGAGAATTCCAACAGGTTGCAGGGCTGATTTTCAGTGCAGTGTTCGGTGGTTGCAGGGGACAGTTTGGGTGTGAATTTAAGGACTAATTTCTGGCTGGGATTTACGGTAATAGGGGACAGGTTCTAGTTGGGTTTATGCGTCAATGTAGGGCTGTTTGCTGGCTGTAGTTTTGGTGGTTTTGGATGGGTATTTTCTAGGCAGTTTGTGCGGTAATGGAGGGGGCTGGTTTGGCTGTTGTGTGCGGCAATGAAGGGGGCTGATTCACGGCAATTGTAGGAGAAATTTCTTTGTGTTGGGCGTGAGTGCTAGGGTGTGAAGGGTTGGTTTATGGTTCTTTTTATAGGAGAGGGTTTGGGTTTACCTTATACGGGTAGGAAAACGGAGATTATCTAATTATGGGGAATATTTAATTTGTGTGTCATTGATCTCTTCAATTTAGGAAGGTGTTTTGCTTTAATTTAGGAAAATGATTTATGGGATTTGATTTGATTGATTTAGTTTAGGCATGTGTGTAGGCACTGTATTTTTACATATAAGTCCTGATGATGAGTCTCACATGGAGACACTACCTTTTTAAATTATGGAAGTCACGGGAAACAGACGTCGGAAGGGAAGAGTCAGACATTGACATTTTGTTGGATTTAATTCGCTTGTTTAGCTTCGGGTTCGCTTGTTGGACCTCTGTTTTAAAACACATCCTTAGCCCAAACCCCCGCAAGTCACACACCAAGCCCACACACCACCAAGCCACACACCAAGCCCACCAAAATAAGCCAAGCCCACGCCCAAATCACTAAAGTACACGCCCATCACCTTCCAAAATAAACAAAATCACACATTAAACACATGCCAAAATCAAGACAAATCACCTTCCCGAATTAAAAGATACAAATCAAATCTCATCAAATGTTTTCCTAAGTCAATTAAAAAAGATCAAATCAAATAAAATCAAATCATATCCCTAATCAAAAGAGAAGAAATCAAATCAAATTAAAACACATCCCTAATTATAAAGATTTTTCCTTAAAGCACACTAATTAAAAGATATTTCCCATAATTGCCAAATCTTTTCCCTATTCGCACAAGGATTACCCCATCCTTTGCCTATAAAAAGAAGCCTTTAACTCAACCTTGAAACCCCTGGCTCATTCTCACAAAAACACAAAGAAAATATCCTAGCTCATTCACGCATTAGCCCCCTGAAATTACCCTAGTATATTCGCAAAACACCATCACCAAGAATCCTTGCATTGCCGCATCATAAGCCACTGCCCCTTCACCACGTAAACCCTTCACGCAAATTGCCATACACCCATGCCACATGCCTTCAACTTCTTCATGTAACAAGCCTTCAAACTGCCACTGACTTCACGCACCAAACTCATGCCAAACAGCCTTGAAACACAGCCCCTGACCACCAAAAATAGCCCCTGAAACATAGCCCCTGACCACCAAAAAACAGCCCCTGAAACACAGCCCTTGACCACCGTAAATAGCTCCTGACCACCACAAAACACCCCTAAAACACAACCCTCTGACCATCGTAAAACACCCTAAAAACATAGCCCTAATTCACGTACAAACAGCCTTAAACAACAGCCCCAATTCACGCCAAAAACAACACCAAAACTACAGCCCAAACAGTGAAAACCGCAACCCCTAATACCCTCAAAAACTGAACCAAAACAGCCCCGCATTACCGCAAAACAGTAAGCCTAACCCGTGAGCAGAAACAGCCATAAAATAGAGTAAAACAGCAGCCCAAACAGTGAAACAGCGAAGGAGAATGTTGAACCAGTGAACCAGAGGAGTTGCAGAGCATCAACTCTTCCGAAAACCGTGTACCGCACTTCCGAGAGATACTTAAGAGGTTAGACCTGAGGGCACCCTTTTTTATTTTTTTACCACACATTTTTATTTATTTTCTTACTTTATTTCGCATGAGTATTGTGGATTGGTGTATGATATGAATTTCGGATGAATGGAATATGTGTTCTCTCTTGCGGTATATCGGAAGGAAACCCGGACAAAAATTCCGTAGTCAAATCTGAATGGACGGTATTGCGGTCTGTACTCAAGATACAATACCACGTACCATTTGAGAGACACACATATTTCGTTTCATCCAACCTTGTGTTCGAGCATGATTAGGTCGTTAGTATGTTATTTATTTCTTAAGCATAATTTATCCGTTAGTACGTCATTTCTTTATGCATGATTTAGTTACTTCCTTTTGCAATAGGAATTTAATTTATGTTTATGTTTAGGTTGTTATTTATTTTTCGTGTTTGATAATTCAACATGCTCATGAGATTATTGTGTGATATCATATGTTTGCCGTTATGATGACTTACTTTTAAAGCATGTAAACTTAGCTATAGGATTTATTTTCATGAATGCGAACTAGATCTAGGTTATTCTTGAATACATATGCTGCGTAGATTCGGTTAAGTTATTGCACAAATCATTTCATTACAAGTGGCATAAGTAATGGACCATTCTGAACCCAACGGTTTGAGGTATTCCCTTGCGAGGGGTGAGTGCAGCCTTAAATCAATTTCCCGGTTCACACCGGGTGGCGACTTCATTATTCTCTGATTTAGTCCCCTGTGGGCTACTCCGTATTCCCGACTAGGCCGCGAGCCTAGAACAGCGTCATCAAGTTCTGTGTCCTACAGTCTGGCGACTCCACTAGGGATAGAGAATCGGCCCCGAAATTATGTCTTGTAATGTTTGTGATTTTTGCTTTAGTTAACCGTGTCTACAGTGGGTTAAAAAGGGGTTAATCAAAGGCATCATTAGAGCTTGGTAATGGTTTGGTGTCTTCCTTCATTCACTACATTTCTATCGCTGAAGGGAAAAGCCGTGAAGGCATCTAGATAATCATTCACTCGAAGCTTACTGTGATGGACTAATTTGGAGGACTTGTTGTTTATTCCTGTCACCAAGGCGATAAGAGCCTAAAAGGCTTAGGTATTTAAGAGAGTTCACTCCACCCTCCCTCTGGGGAATCTACAATGAGAAATCCATTTGACAGTCAGTCATGCATCTTAACTCGTTGGCACGTACCTTAGCGTATAAAAAAAGGTGCGCTCACTTGGTCGCTTGAACCCTTGAGTGGGGAGTCCTAGTTGTGGGCAATCCTTCACCGGTGAGAGCCTTTGTCTATACCCTTATAAACCCGCACATGAACTGTAGTTGTAGGACTAATAGAAACTACCCCTTTATGCTTGTGTTTAGGGACCATCATCATTTGGATTTAGTTGGACTTCTTGTCAGAAATGCGAACTTGTTAGGCCATTTAAACTTGGATGAGTTCGTATCTTATGAAAATTGGGCTAAAAGTTCTAAAATGTCGATGGGCCACTCTGTAGAAATTGTTTCTTTATGCTTATGCTTAGGACCATCATCATTTGGACTCAGTTAGACTTCTTGTCAGAAAGGCGAACTTGTTGGGGCCATTTAAACTGGGATGAGTTCGTATCTTCTGACAATTGGGCCATCCTGTGTTTGGGCCCCTTATCATTTGAAGTTGTTTAGCCATGTTATCGCAAAGGTGTAAACCTGTTGGGCCTTTTCAACTGGGACAAGTTTATAACTTGCAATAATGTGATTGAAGCTTTAAAATGACAAGAGGCCGACTTATATATTCCATGCATTGCACGCATACATGCTGGCTGAGAATTTTAAGAGACATCATAGATTCTCGTTGGGTTAGGAAAGAGGGAAGACTCATCAAAAGACCACTAGCCGCAACTTGGTAAAATCCAGAGAAGTTGGTGATGAGACCTCTAGTGTTGACAACGGCAAGCAGACCTGTCTATGAGATAGAAAGAATCTTGGAAGTAGAAGTCGACGATGGGAAACCTTGGTATTATGATATTCAGCGATACTTGGAACATGGGAAATTCCCAGAAGAAGCAATCAGAAAGGACAGGTTAGCCATGCAGAAGTTAGCTTCTCAGTTTGTGAGTTTGAAGGGAGAACTTTACAAGAGACAAGCGAATGGCATCCAGCTGAAATGCCTGAGAAAAAAAGATGCTCAGAAGGCAATGGAAGAAGTATATGTCGGGGTATGTGGACCGCACATGAATGGGTTGAACTTGTCCCGCAAGTTAGTAAGACAAGGCTTTTACTGGTCGACCATAGAAGCTGACTGCGCGAAGCTGGTAAAGCATTGTCATGATTGCCAAGCTCACGGTAACTTGAATCATCTGCCGTACACAGAGTTGCATGGGCTGTCAGAGCCGTGGCCTTTCTCAGCATAGGGAATTGACATGATCAGAGAGATTCGACCGCACACATCGAATGGACATCGCTTCATAGTAGTGGCAGTAGACTGCTTCTCAAAATGGGTGGAAATCGAGTCCTTCCGCAATTTTACAGCAAAATAGATGGCGAAGTTCATAGCTCGGAATCTCATATGTCGATATAGAATGCCGCATCATGTAGTAACGGACAATGAAAATTAGTTTCAAGGAGAAACGAAGGCAATGCTACAGAAGTATGGGATAGGATATCACAAGTCATCACCTTACAGACCACATGCAAACGAGGCAGTCGAGGCAGCCAATAAGACAATAAAGATGATACTAGCCAAGATGACAGAAAACTATAAAGATTGGGCTGATAAGCTATCGTACGCCCTGTGGGGGTACAGAACTTCTGTGAGAACATCAACGGGAGCTACCCCATACTCTCTGGCCTATGGATTGGAAGCAGTATTGCCGGTGGAAGTCGAGATACAGTCCATGTGGGTATTAGCAAAAGTAGATTTATTGGAGCAAAAATGGGCCTCGCAGAGACTTGAACAGTTGCCATTACTAGATGAGAATAGAATGAAGTCCGTGCATCATATACAATTATACAAGAAGAGATCGGCCCGAGCATTCAACAAGAAGGTGCGCCCTACCAAAATCAGAAAGGGTGATCTGGAACTTAAATAGTCAACGCCGTCGACAACAGACCTGAGAGGAAAGTTTAGACTTAACTAGGAAGGACCCTACATAGTCAAGAAGGTAATGGGAAATGGGGCAGTGAGACAGTCAGACTTAGAAGGGAATGAGTTCACCGAGCCAATCAACGTGGACAGGTTGAAGTAATATTTTGCCAGAGAAAGAGAAGAGACAGACCATTTACTGGGAGAACTGGCAGAAGACCTAACCCAACGGGATAGGAAATCCATGCATGCATGCATACACGTAACGTACTTGTAATTTTTGTGTTTGTTCTGTGTTTTCAGGTTTTGAACAAAATAGAACTGCACAATCACCAGAAAAGAACCGGTATGAGGAAACTATAAGCAGACCCAGGGGCGACCAGAGACATGCATAGGCACATGGAGCCAATGAGCACAATAATGGGCTAACCCATCAGGAACATGGAGTACCTCCACACATGCATACGTACACATCACATGCGCGCGTTTTTTTTATCTGTTGTTTTGTTTGTGTTCGCATGTCTCAAAGAAAAGAAGGAAAAGTGGCAAAACACAAGCAAGAGCAACAAAATAGTATAAACGGTTTTTCAGGGAGGAATCAAAGGGGGAGAAGCTCACATTATCAGAGGTCGAAAGGAAGAATGCCAGTGAAAAAAAAAAGAAATCCTTGATGGTTAAGCATATGTCCGGTGATGTATTGTGTGCTATAGGGAGAAACCTTAGAAATGATAAGTGCAAGATGTGCTCTCATCCGGTACTCTGAGTGGGTGATCTCGGCTGAACTCACGAGCACTTGATTATAGGATTTTAGCAGTAGAAGCCTGAGTGATCGGTGAGATGACTAGTTGAAGAGATGGCAGATCAGTGAATGATTGTTTGCCTCGATGTCCATCCTAGTTTACTTATGCTACGATATATGATATGGTTGGAAACAAAGAAAAGTCTATGCAATGAAAAGAAAAGGAAAAATAGACCGCCTATAACCGATAAGCATGAAGCTACCCATGGGCGAGTATTAGGACCACCATGAGGAGAAATGCTACCTTAAAGGGTAGGTGTGTCAAAGAAAGAAAAATAACGAAAAGAGAAAAAGAAAAAAAAAGAAAGTTTAAAAAGAAAGAAAAGAAAGAGACTAGAGAAAAAGAAAAGAAAACCATATCATGTTGAGTACGAGGAAGTAATCACAAGGTATGATCAAGACATCTAGATTGGTTAGACCCACTGATCCGATTCTCTAAGACAAAATCATCAAGTTGGCTTATTTAAGGATTAAGCTGCGAAAGAGCCTTGGCACACACACACTAGGAGTCTAGTTCATATCACTCATTCAGACAATCAGATTTGAGTGCATTGAGTACTTTGAAGGTTCTCTGGTTTCAACACGAAGCATCCGTTGAGGACAAAAATAGGTTTAACTATCAGGATTATCTCGTGAGAGGCAGTACAGTATGTTGAAATGAACCATCACATTATCAATATCAGTTTTGGGGATGAGTCCAGGGGGCGAGGCCCACATCAGCAACAATATCAGTTTTGGGGATAAGTCCCGGGGGTGAGGCCCACATCAGCATCAATATCAGTTTTAGCATGCCGGGTATGGCACTCCGGGTACGGAGACACTACTGCGACACTCTGGGTATGGAGACGCAATCGCGACACCTCAGGTATGAGGTTTAGCATGCCGCGTATGGCACTCTGGGTATGGAGACACTACTGCGACACTCTGGGTATGGAGATGCAAGCGCGACACCTCCGGTATGAGGTTTAGCATGCCGGGTATGGTACTCCGGGTATGGAGACACTACTGCAACACTCTGGGTATGGAGACACAATCGCGATACCTCGGGTATGGGGTTTAGCATACCGGGTATGACACTCCGGGTATGGAGACACTACTGCGACACTCTGGGTATAGAGACGCAACTCGGGTATGGGGTTTAGCATGCCGGGTATGGCACTCCGGGTGTGGAGACATTAATGCGACACTCTGGGTATGGAGATGTAACTGTAACGCCTCAGGTATGGGGTTTAGCATGCCGTGTATGGCACTCTGGGTATGGAGACACTACTGCGATACTCTGGGTATGGAGACGCAACCACGACACCTCGGGTATGGGGTTTAGCATGCCGGGTATGGCACAACTAAATCAACTCAATCCAAAGTAACAGGCAAGTCAAGTGGCAGCTGGCGAGCCAGGTAAGTAAAAATGCATTGCATAACCTTTGATTGGATTGTCATTGTCACACACAGCACAAGTCCCATCAAAGTGGGGACGACTGTAGGCACTGCATTTTTGCATATAAGTCTCGATGATGAGTCTCACATGGAGACACTACCTCTTTAAATTGTGGAAGTCGCGGGAAACGGACGTCGAAAGGGAAGAGAAATCATACATTAAACACATGCCAAAATCAAGACAAATCACCTTCCCAAATTAAAAGATACAAATCAAATCTCATCAAATGCTTTCCTAAGTCAATTAAAAAATATCAAATCAAATAAAATCAAATCATATCCCTAATCAAAAGAGAAGAAATCAAATCAAATTAAAACACATCCCTAATTAAAATAATTTTTCCTTAAAACACACTAATTAAAAGATATTTCCCATAATTGCCAAATCATTTCCCTATTCGCACAAGGATTACCCCATCATTTGCCTATAAAAAGAAGCCTTTAACTCAACCTTGAAACCCCTGGCTCATTCTCACAAAAACATAAAGAAAATAACCTAGCTCATTCACGCATTAGCCCCCGGAAATTACCCTAGTCTATTCGCACAGCACCAACACCAAGAATCATTGCATTACCGAATCATAAGCCACTGCCCCTTCAATGTAAACCCTTCACGCACATTGCCATACACCCACGCCACCTGCCTTCAACTTCTTCACGTAACAAGCCTTCAAACTGCCACTCACTTCACGCACTAAACTCATGCCAAACTGCCCTGAAACACAGCCCCTGACCATCAAAAACAGCCCATGACCACCGAAAACAGCCCTGAAACACAGCCCCTGACCATTGAAAATAGCCCTGACCACCAAAAATAGCCCTGAAACATAGCCATTGACCACCGAAAAATAGCCCATAAAACACAACCCTTGACCACGAAAACAGCCCCTGACCACTGCAAAACACCCCTAAAACACAGCCCCCTGACCACCGCAAAACACCCTGAAAACATAACCTTAATTCACGCACAAACAGCCTTAAATAGCAGCCCCAATTCATGCCAAAAACAACACCAAAACTGCAGCCCAAACAGTGAAAATCGCAACCCCTAATACCCTCAAAAACTTCACCAAAACAGCCCCGCATTACCGCAAAACAGTAAGCCTAAACCGTAACCAGAAACAGCCATAAAATAGAGTAAAACAGCAGCCCAAACAGCGAAACAGTGAAAGAGAATGTTGAACCAGTGAACCAGAGGAGTTGCGGAGCATCAACCCTTCCGACAACCGCGTACCGCACTTTCGAGAGACGACTTAAGAGGTTAGATCTGAGGGCACCCTTTTTATTTATTTACGGCACATTTTTATTTATTTTCTTACTTTATTTCGCATGAGTATTGTGGATTGGTGTATGATATGAATTTTGGATGAATGGAATATGTGTTCTCTCTTACGGTATATCGGATAGAAACCCGAACGTAAATTCTGTAGCCGAATCCGAATGGACGGTATTGCGGTCTGTACTCGGGATATAATATCACGTACCACTTGAGAGACACAAACATTTCATTTCATCCAACCTTGTGTTCGAGAATGATTAGGTCGTTAGTATGTTATTTATTTCTTAAGCATAATTTATCCGTTAATACGTCATTTTTTTTATGCTAGATTTAGTTACTTTCTTTCAAAATAGGAATTTAATTTACGTTTATGTTTAGGTTGTTATTTATTTTTCGTGTTTGATAATTCAACATGCTCATGAGATTATTGTGTGATATCGTATGTTTGCCGTTATGATGACTTACTTTTAAAGCATGCAAACTTAGTTATAGGATTTATTTTCATGAATGCGAACTAGATCTAGGTTATTCTTGAATACATATGTTGTGTAGATTCGGTTAAGTTATTGCACAAATCATTTCATTACAAGTGGCATAAGTAAGGGACCATTCCGAACCCAACGGTTTGAGGTATTCCCTTGCGAGGGGTGAGTGCGGCCTTAAATCATTTTCCCGATTCACACCGGGTGGCGACTCCATTATTCTCCGGTTTAGTCCCTCGTGGGCTACTCCGTATTCCCAACTAGGACGCCAGCCTAGAACATTGTCATCAAGTTCTGTGTCCTACAATGTGATTTAATTTAATTAGAAAGGTGATTGATGAGATTTGATTTGAATCTTTTAATTTGGGGTGGTGATTTGTTTTTTATTTCAACATGTGTTTAATGTGTTATTTGTTATTTTGGATGAATTTGGGCGTGAATTAGAGGGTTTGGGCATGTGGTTTGGTTATTTTGGTGGGCTTAGGTGTGTGGTTGGTGGTGTGTGGGCTTGGGAGTGTGGCTTGCGTGGGTTTTGGGCTAAGTATAAGTTTTAAAACAGAGGTCCAACAAGCAAACCCGAAACTAAGCAAACGAATTAAATCCAACAAGGTATTGATTTCTGACTTTTCCCTTCCGACGTCCGTTTCCCGTGACTTCCGCAACTTAAAGGGTAATGCCTCCATACGAGGCTCATCATCGGGACTTATATGCAAAAATGTAGTTCCTACAGTCGCCCCCACTTTGATGGGACTTGTGCAGTGTGTGACAATGACAATCCTATCAAAGTTATGCAATGTATTTTCACTTACCTGGCTCGCCAGCTGCAAGTTGGCTTGCCCGTTGCTTCGAACTGAGTTAATCTGGTGTGAGGTGCTTCGACCCCCAAGGTTCATCCCTGTAAGATGCTGCAATCTCTAGGAATCACTACCGAACTATTGATATGGTGGCGAGGTGCTTCAACCCCTGGGCTTTGTTCCCGAACCACCGAGTGTGGGCTTTGTTCCCTAGGCTTTATTCCCGAACTGTGCTGAATGTGATGGCGAGGCGTTTTTGACCTCTGGGCTTTATTCCCGAACCATCTGTGGTCCATTCCGAACCATTACTGTGATGTGGTCCATTCCCAAACCGTTACTGTGAGGTGGTCCATTCCTAAACCGTTACTGTGATGTGGTCCATTCCCGAACCGTTACTGTGAGGTTGTCCATTCCCGAAATATTACTGTGAGGTGGTCCATTCCCAAACCGTTACTGTGAGGTGGTCCATTCCCGAACCCTTACTGTGAGGTGGTCTATTCCCGAACTGTTACTATGAGGTGGTCCATTCCCGAACCATTACTGTGAGGTGGTCCATTCCAGAACCGTTATTGTGAGATGGTCCATTCCCAAACCGTTACTGTGAGGTGGTCCATTCTCGAACCGTTATTGTGAGGTGGTCTATTCCTGAACCATTAATGTATGATGTGTGGGCCTCGACCCTGGGAAGCATCCCAAAACTGATACTGATGTGGGCTTTGACCCTATGACGCATCCCAAAACTGATACTGATGTGGGCCTCGACCCTGGGACGCATCCTAAAACTGATACTGATGTGGGCCTCGACCCTATGACTCATCCCAAATCTGATACTGATGTGGGCCTCGACCCATGCTCCATCCTCGAAATGCCATTCCCGGCATACTGAATCTCATCCTCGAGGCGTTGCTGATGTGATGGTTCATTCTCGAACCATTCTCTATGAGAAAGGGTAGACTGGTCGCCCCCAATCTCGGTTCATTTTTCTATTCTTTGCTGCTTTTATTAGGTCAAGGTAGATCTCCTAATGTGATGTTACATATCAACACACTATACTGCCTCTCATGAGATAATCCCGATAGCCAAACATATTTCCGTCCTCAAAGGATGTTTCATGTCGAAAACCAGAGAACCTTCAAAGCACTTGATACAACTCAAATCCGACCCTCTGAATAAATGATCTGAACTAGACTCTCAGTGTGTGTGTGCCAAGGTTCTTTCGCAGCTTAATCCTTAAGTAAGCCAACTCAATGATTTTGTCTCGGAGAATTGGATCAGTGGGTCTAACCAACCTAGATGTCTTGGTCATGCTATGCAATTACTTCTTTGTACTCAACATGATATGGTTTTCTTCTTCTTTTCTTTCGTCTCTTCATCTTTTTTCTTTTCATTTTGAACTCTCTTTTTTTCAACACACCTACCCTTTAAGGTAGCATTTCTCCTCATGGTGGTCCTAATACTCACCCATGGGTAGCTTCACGCTTATCGGTTATATGTGGTTTATTTTTCCTCTTCAGAGACTTTTTCTTCGTTTCCAACCATATCACGTATCGTAACACAAGTAAATCAGGATGGACATCTAAGCAAATGGTCATTCACCGATCCGCCATCTCTTCCACTAGTCATCTCACCGACTACTCAGGCTTCTATTGCTAAGATCTCGTAATCAAGAGTTCATGAGTCTAGCCGAGATCAACCACTCAGAATACCGGATGAGAGCGCATCTCGCACTTATCATTTCTAAAGTTTCACCCTACAGTAAATAATTTCATCACCAAACATATGTTTGACCATCAAAGACTTCTCTCTCTTTTTTTTTCACTCGACTGGAATTCTTCCTTTCAACCGCTGAAAATGTGGGCCTCAACCCTGGGATCCATTCCCGAAACAGACACTGATGTGGGCCTCAACCCTGTGATTCATTTCCGACTGATACTGATGTGGGCCTCAACCCTGGGACTCATCTCCAAAACTGATACTAATATGGGCCTCAACCCTGGGATCCATTCCCGAAACTGATACTGATATGGGCCTCAACCCTGGGATCCATTCCCGAAACTGATATTGATATGGGCCTCAACCCTGGGATGCACTCCCGACTAATACTGATATTGGCCTCAACCTTGGGATTCATCCCCGAAACCGATACTGATATGTTGCCGATTGTGGTTGGCTTACATTTTCCGCTTTCTCTTTCTTTTTGAAACCTGTAAATACAAAACAGAACAAACAAAAAATCGAATGCGAGTACGTTACGTGTATGCATGTATGAATGAATGAATTTCCTATTTCGTTGGGTTAGGTCTTCCGCCAGTCTTCCTGGTGATCGCTCGGTCTTCTCTTCCTCAGGCAAAATACTGCTTCAATCTGTCTATGTTGATCGGCTCGGTGAACTCGTTCCCTTCCAAATCTGACAGTCTCACTGCCCCATTTCCCATTACTTTCTGGACTATGTAGGGTTCTTCCCAGTTAGGTCTGAATTTCCCTCTCGGGTCTATCGTTGACGACTTTGACTGCTTGAGTACTAGATCACCCTTTCTGATCTTAGTAGGACGCACCCTCTTGTTGAATGCTCGAGCCAACCTCTTCTGGTATAACTGCATATGCTGTAAGGAATTCATCATTTTCTCATCCAGTAATGCTAACTGTTCAAATCTCTGCGAGACTCATTCTTGTTCAGGTAGCTCTACTTCTGCTAATACTCGCATGGACTGTATCTCAATTTCCACTGGCAGTACTGCTTCCATTCCATAGACTAAAGAGTAAGGCGTGGCTCCCGTTGCTGTTCTAACAGATGTTCTGTACCCCCACAGGGCGTACGGCAGCTTATCGGCCCAATCTTTATAGTTCTCTATCATCTTGGCTAGTATCCTATTTACCGTCTTGTTGGCTGCCTTGACTGCTCCATTTGCCTACGGTCTGTATGGTGATGACTTGTGATGTCCTATCCCGTACCTCTGTAGCATTGCTTTCGTTTCTCCTTGAAACTGGACTCCGTTGTCCGTTACTACATGATGCGGCATTCCATATCAGCATATGAGATTCCGGGCTATAAACTTTGCCATCTGCTTTGCTATAACATTGCGAAATGACTCTGCTTCCACCCATTTCGAAAAATAGTCCACTGCCACTACTATGAAGCAATGCCCATTCGATTAGTGTGCGGTTGAATTTCTCCGATCATGTCAATTCCCCATGCTGAGAAAGGTCACGGCTCTGACAGCCCGTGCAACTCTGTGTGCGGTAAATGGTTCAAGTTACCGTGCGCTTGACAATCGTGACAATGCTTTACCAGCTTCGCGCAGTCAGCTTCCATGGTCGACCAGTAAAAGCCTTGTCTTACTATCTTGCGAGACACATTCAACCCATTCATGTGCGGTCCACATACTCCGGTATGTATTTCTTCCATTACTTTCTGAGCCTATTCTTTTCTTAAACATTTCAGCTGAATGCCATTTGCTTGTCTTTTGTATAGTTCTCCCTTCAAACTCACATATTGAGAAGCTAACTTCTGAATGACTATCATGTCCTTTTTGCTTGCTTCTTCCGGAAGTTCTCCGCATTCAAAGTATCGATGAATATCATAATACCAGGGTTTCCCATCGTCAACCTCTATTTCTAAGATTCTTTCTATCTCCTAAACAAGTCTGCTTGCCGTTGTCAACACTAGAGGTCTCATCACCAACTTTTCTGGATTTTCCCAAGTCGCGGCTAGGGTAGCCAATGCGTCTGCCATTTGGTTCTCTTCTCGCGGCAAGTGCTGGAACTTATAATCGGGGAGGGCTTGTGCCAACTTCCTGAGGTGAAATAGGTAGGGTCTCAACCGTTCTTCCTTCAATTCCCATTCTTCTTGCATCTGTCAGACTACTAACATCGAGTCTCCATAAACTTCCACACCCTTAGCTCCTAAGGTTATCAGCGCAGTCAGTCCAAAGGCGCATGCTTCATACTCAGCCATGTCATCATCAAAGACAAAGATATCATCACTCAATCTGTTCGGAGGGTCCTCACGCCTCTCATTCTCAGAGCCTCCCCCAGCGTGGGGCACAGCCATACTGGCCACAGCGGTGGTCAAAGCTTGCAACTGCTTGGTAACCTTAGTGAGACTAGTCTCCAGCTGATCCATACGAGATCCCTCGTTAACTGATTCGCTCATGTTCGCTAACGGCCTTTTGATGAGTCTTCCCTCTTCCCTAACCCAATGTTATCTATGGTTTCTTTTAAAATCGCATGTTAGCATGTATGCGTGCGATGCATGGAATATATAAATCGACCCATTATCATTTTAAAGCATTCAATCATATTATTGCGAGGTGCGAACTTGTCCCAGTTGAAAAAGGCTCAACAGGTTTACACTTTTGCGATAACATGGCTAAACAACTTCAAATGATAAGAGGTCTAAACATAAAGTGGCCCATCGGCATTTTAGAAGCTTTTGGACCAATTTAAATGGCCCAACAAGTTCACTACTCATGACGAAAGGTCCAACTGAATCCAAATGATGATGGTCCCGAACACAAGCATAAATGGGTGTTTTCTATTGGTCCTATAACTGTGGTTCACATGCGGGTTTATAGGGGTATAGACAAAGGCTCCCGCTGGCGAAGGATTGCCCACAACCAGGACTCCCCACTCAAGGGTTCGAGCGACCAAGTGAGCGCACCTTTTTTATACGCTAAGGTACGTGCCAACGAGTGATGATACATGAATGACTGTCAAATGAATTTCTTATTGAAGATTCCCCAGAGGGAGGGTGGAGCAGACTCTCTTAAATACCCAAGCCTCTTAGGCTCTTATCGCCTTGGTGACATGAATAAACAATAGGTCCTCCAAATTAGTCCATCACGGTAAGCTTCGAGTAAATGATTATATAGGTGCCTTCACAGCTTTTCCTTATAGAAAGGTAGTGAATGAAGGAAAACACCAAACCATTACCTAGCTCTAATAGTGCCTTTGATTAGTAGACACGGTTAACTAAAGCACAAATCACAAACATTACAAGATATTATTTCGGGGCTGATTCTCTATCCCCAGTGGAGTCGCCAGACTGTAGGACACATAAATCGGCGACGCTGTTCCAGGCTCGTGGCCCGGTTGGGAGTACGGAGTAGCCCGTGGGGGACTAAACCGGAGTAATAAAATAGAGTCGCCACCCAGTGTGAACTGGGAAACGATTTAAGGCCGCACTCACCCCTCGCAAGGGAAGACCTCAAACCGTTGGGTTCAGAATGGTCCCTTACTTATGCCACTTGTAATGAACAGATTTGTGCAATAATCTAACCAAGTCTACGCAATATACATATACAAGAATAACCTACATCTAAGTTCGCATACAACCTACATCTAAGTTCGCATACTACCTACATCTAAGTTCGCATACTATCTATATCTAAGTTCGCATATTACCTACATCTAAGTTTGCATGCATAAAAGTAAGTCAAAATAACGGCAAGCACACAATCTCATGAATACATTAAATCGATAAACATGGCGATATAAATAAATAATAATCTAAACATAAACGTAGAATAGACATAATTAAGTTCCTAATGCGAAGGAAATAACTAAATCATGCTTGAAAATAATATGCTAAACAACTAAATCATGCATAAAAATAATATGCTAAACAACTTAATCATGCATAAAGTAACATACTATTTCTAATAAACAATGAATAAATGCAAGATTGGATAAAACGAAATGTGTGCGTTTCTCAAGTGGTACTTGGAATTGTATTCCAAGTTCAGACCGCACTACCGTCCATTCGGATTCGGCTACGGAATTTACGTACGGATTTCCATCCGATATACCACGAGGGATAGCACAAAATCATTCATCCCATGGCCACAACACACATGAATCCATAATATGCATGCGAAAAATAATAATAAATAACAGAAAAAAGAACGGGAATAAATAAAAAGGGTGCCATCAGGTCTAACCTCTTAAGTCGCATCTTGGAAGTGCGTTACGCGGTTGTCGAAAGGGTTGGTGCTCCGCAACTTTTTTGATTCGCTGGTTCATTATTTTCCTTCATTGCCTCACTATTTTGGGCTGCTGTTTTTGTTTTTTTTTGCTGTTTTTACTGCTGTTTTGAAGTGCAGTTTGTTTTTTGGTGATGAAGGGGTATTTTAGAGTGCAGTTTTTTATGATTTAAGAGGTGTTTTGGAGTGCAGTTTTTTTATGGTTTAAGGGTGTAGTTTGGGGACTGTTTTGCGGTGAATATGGGGTGTTTTGGGGCTATTAGTGCGGTGAATAGGGGCTGACTTTCAGTGCAGTTTTTGGTAGTTGCAGGGCTGATTTTAAGTGCAGTGTTCGGTGGTTGCAAGGGACAGTTTGGGCGTGAATTTAAGGACTATTTTCTGGCTGGGATTTGCGGTAATAGGGGACAGTTTCTGGTTGGGTTTATGCGGCAATGTAGGGCTATTTGCTGGGTGTAGTTTTGGTGGTTTTGGAGGGGTATTTTCTGGGCAGTTTGTGCGGCAATGGAGGGGGCTGGTTTGGCTGTTGTGTGCGGCAATGGAGGGGGCTGATTCACGGCAATTGCATGGGATATTTCTTTGTGTTGGGCGTGAGTGCTAGGGTATGAAGGGTTAGTTTATGGTCATTTTTATAGGAGAGGGTTGGGGTTTACCTTATACTGGTAGGAAAACGGAGATTATCTAATTATGGGGGAATATTTAATTTGTGTGTCATAAGGAAATGATCTCTTCAATTTAGGAAAGTGTTTTGCTTTAGTTTAAGAAAGGGATTTATGGGATTTGATTTGATTGATTTAGTTTAGGCATGTGATTTAATTTAATTAGGAATGTGATTGATGAGATTTGATTTGAATCTTTTAATTTGGGGAGGTGATTTGTTTTTTATTTCAACATGTGTTTAATGTGTTATTTGTTATTTTGGATGAATTTGGGCGTGAATTAGAGGGTTTGGGCATGTGGTTCAGTTATTTTGGTGGGCTTGGGTGTGTGGTTGGTGGTATGTGGGCTTGGGTGTGTGGCTTGCGGGGGTTTTGGGCCAATGATAAGTTTTAAAACAGAGGTCCAACAAGCAAACCCGAAGCTAAGAAAATGAATTAAATCCAACAAGGTATTGATTTTTGACTTTTCCCTTCCGACGTCTGTTTCCCACGACTTCTGTAATTTAACGGGTAGTGCCTTCATACGAGGCTCATCATCGGGACTTATATGTAAAAATGCAGTGCCTACAAGCATGAAATAGTTTCACAGCTCACAGCACCTAGAACACCACAGTAAAATGGTGTTGCGAAAGGAGAAATCAGACCCTACTAGACATGATGAGATCAATGTTTAGTCATAGCGCACTGCCTAGTTCATTTTGGGGGTACACATTACAAACTGCAATGTATATCCTGAATGTAGTTCCTTCTAAGTCTATTTCTAATACTCCATTAGAGTTGTGGAATGGTCGTAAAGCTAGTTTGTGACATTTCCGTATATGGGGTGTCCAGCACATGTGCTGCAGAATAATACTAAGAAGCTGGAGCCATATTCACAGGTGTGCCTATTTTCAGGTTATCCTAAGGAAACTAGGGGTGGATTCTTTTATAGTCCAAAATACAATAAAGTATTTGTGTCAATGAATGTTATATTTCTTGGGAGGACTATATGAGAGAGTTCAAACCTCGAAGTAAAGTGTTACTTGAGGAGTTACTTGTTTGTACGATCAGTACACCATTGTCAACAGTTGACAGAAACATAACACCTTCTACATCTGAGCGTCAGATACATGTTTATCAGAATGATTTACCACCTAGATGTAGTGGGAGGGTTGTAAGACAACTGATCGCTATATAAGATATGGAGAGGCACAACTTGTTGCTTCTAGTGATTGTATAGAAGATCCATTGACCTATCGTAATGCAATAGATGATTCTGATAAAGAGGAATGGCTCAAAGCCATGAACATCGAGATGGAGTCTATGTACTCTAACTCAGTCTGGGAACTTGTAGACCAACCTGATGAAGTGAAATCCATAGGTTTCAAGTGGATCTATAAGAGAAAAATAGGAGTAGATGGGAAGGTACAGACCTTCAAGGCTAGGCTACTGACAAAGGATTATACTCAGAAAGAGGGAGTCGACTATGAAGAGACTTTCTCGCCAGTAGTCATGCTAAAATTGATCCATATTCTTCTTTCCATTGTCGCATATTATGACTATGAGATTTGGCAAATGGACGTCAAGACTGCATTTTTGAATGGAAATCTTGATGAGAATATCTATATGAAACAACCAGAGGGGTTCATAACCCAAGGTCAAGAGTAAAAAATTTGCATGTTGCAAAGGTCCATTTATAGACTTAAGCAAGCATCTAGATCTTGGAACATAAGATTTGATACTATGATCAAGTCTTATAACTTTGATCATAATATTGATGAGTCTTGTGTTTACAAGCGCGTCATTGATGGGAAGGTAGTTTTTCTCATGTTGTACGTCGATGATATTTTACTCATTAGGAATGATGTAAAGATATTATCGGATGTTAAAATCTAGCTAGCTATCCAATTCGAAATGAAAGATTTGGGAGAGGTAAGTTATGTACTTGGGATCCAGATCTTCGGGATTGCAAGAGACGACTGTTAGCAATGTCTCAAGCATCCTATATCGATAAGATTCTTGTGAAATTTGGAATGCAGAATTCCAAGAAGGGTAATTTTCCTTTCAAACATGGAATTCATTTGTCTAAGGAACAGTCTCCTAAGACACCTCAAGAAGTTGAGGAAATGAGACATATCCCTTATGTCTCATTATGCTATATTATGCACGAGACCAGACATATGCTTTACAGTGAGAGTAGTGAGTAGGTTTCAGTCAAACCCAGAATTGGATCATTGGGTAGCAGTGAAACAAGTTCTCAAGTATCTTAAGAGAATGAGAAATTATATTCTTGTATATTCTGGTGATGATATAATCCTCAGAGGATATACATACTCTGATTTTCAGACGGATAGATTCTAGGAAATCAACATTTGGATCAGTGTTCACCCTAGGTGGTGGGGCCATTGTATGGAGAAGTATAAAGCAATCTTGCATTGTTAACTCCACTATGGAGGCTGAGTATGTAGCAGCCTTGTGAAGCAACTAAAGAAGCAGTCTGGCTCCGTAAATTCTTGAGAGATCTGGAAGTTGTTCCAGACATGGATAAACCACTCACACTTTATTGTGATAATAGTGGTGCAGTAGCGAACTTCAAGGAACCAAGAAGCCACAAGCGGGGAAAACATATAGAGAGAAAATATCATCTCATCAGGGAGATAGTACAAAGAGGAGATGTTGTTGTCATACAGATTCCATCCATAGATAACCTGGATGATCCGTTTACAAACAAATTATTGGCTAAAGTTTTTGAAGGTCACCTAAAGGTTTTAGGATTACATGACATGTCTCATTTGCTCTAGTTCAAGTGGGAGATTGTTGAGATTTATGCCCTAGAGCTTCATGTGTTGTAAACGGAATTATTTATTGAAATAAAACATGCTTTATTCATTTATCAAATTTGTTTGATTTAAATCACATATTGTAAATTGTCTTGATCATCCTTGATTACTCCAGTACCTTCAGACTTAGTGTATAAGTAGTATACACAAGAGGATTTGAGTCTGAAGTTAGTAATCTGAAATAGTCCATAGAGAGCAAACGAAGTGGGAACTTTATTTGTGGTTTATCTATAACTGCGGTCCATTCTATATATTGATATAACGACCTTGATATGAGATCGTTCATGTATTGACATGGGAATGAAGGCAACTTGTATGATATGATCATATAGGACTGGACCCAGATAAATATGAATATCTTTTTAATATCCGTTAATCGTAGAAATTCATTTTATCTACTAGATGGTCATATATGAATTGATATTAATCCTGAGTGTACTACGAACTCCTGCATGTCGGGCAATGTCCTTTGATTTACTATGGTGAGGTTGGAAGAATCATTACTGGCCAATAACTACGTATTTTGGGGATATGGTTTGGTGTGTAGTTGAGAATATTTGACATAGATATAGAATTTACTCATTCTTGCGAGAAGCAGATGAATATCTTGCTTAAGAGTTGATTCGATACTTGAACAAAGAGCGTTCATCTTTCTATTGAGAATAGAAAGAATTATATTCATAACAGTTATGAATATTTTGTTCATTAGAGAATCATTGGTACTTAAAGTTAAATAATTAGAGGGGTGTAACAGACTTATAACCCAGCTCTAATTATGAGATATTCGTGATAGGGCAATCTATATGTAATGACTATATCGATGGACGACTGAATATGTTCGGCTTATTATTATTTCTATCTACAGCAATAAGTGTGCGACTTCGAATTTTTGGTGGAATAACACGAAGTTAATAATTCAGAATATTTAGTTAATGAGATTAATTGATATTTCGAGATTATTAGAGCTCGGAACTGTAGGTCTATTTGGTCCTCGTACTAGCTCGATTAACTGTAGCAAACCTAATATAATTAGATTGTCTAATTGTATGCTCACATATTGTTTATATATTATTAATTAGATTAATAATATAATTTATCACAAATGAAAACTATGTTAAATTGGCTTAACTTAATGTTTTCTAGAATTATTTGATTATGAGATAATCAAATCATGATTATAAGATAATCAAGTTACTAATAATTATTAGATAATTATTACATCATAAATGAAATCATTACATCATTATCATGATAATGATAAATGAGTCATCATGTAGACTAGAACACACGGCCTCCTGTGCTCTCCAAATGTTTAAGTCCAAGGTTAGGTATGACATATTGCCTTTGCTTTGTCATTTGCTATTGCTTCTTGTAATTTTGTAAGGCATCCACTTAAGTGTGTTCGTCATTACTAGAAAAACACATGAAGCTCAATGACAAGAGTAGTTAGTATTGATGGAATCTTTACTCTCTACCATTTCCACTCAATTGTTGAGTATGTTTGCCATTACAAGAAAACATTGGTAGCTTGGAGACAAGAGTAGTTGGCTTTGAGAGAATATAATCTCTACCCTTGGAATAGAGTAGAGAGAATGCATCATTCACACAAGTGCATGTAAGAGAAAGCTCTAGCAAAAACACAAGAGTTGTGAGAGAGTTTGAAATCCAAAATTTTTATTTGATCAATTGTTGAGTGAAAACAAAAATTTTCTCAAGTGTTGAGAAGTAAGAAAACTTACTCAAATGTTGAGAGAAAGTTTCTAAAATCCAAATACGAATTGTGATAATATGTTTCTCTAAAAAGTTTAGAGTTTATTCCTTTTGATTGAATCACACACTTCAGCTTGTTGGTTTCGAGTCGTAGTTCGGAAGATCGGGTGGTTGATCCTAGCGTCGGATCATAAAGGAAATACATCTACAACAACGAAGCTTGTTCACTGCAATGAGTTCAATTCAGTAGTTGTTCAGTTTCAACAAAAGAGAAGGCAGAAAAATTTTCAAGATCGATCCGGGTGCCTATTACCCCTTCCGCTGCGTTTTTGGGAAAGTTGTTCCCTACACTAATACATGTAATTCATAACACAATTGTCTTTAACCTTGTAATTCCAAAGAATCTCCAGATTTTTGCCCAAAGACTTAACCTTTGCATAGTGCACATTTGCATATATTTATAGAGTTGTATTGATGTGGATAAGATAAGGATGTTATTTAACTTTCCTCTCTAAAAAAACATTTAGCGTGTGGGTATAAAGAAAAACTCTCCCACATACCACATGACACTCTCCTAAGGGTGACACATGTCATCTAAGGTGGATCTATGAAGAATGGTTCGGGTTGGCCCATCATGGATGACCCAAGCTGCATAATCAAACAACATAGAAGTCCATAATTCAAGTAGCAACGCCTATATTATTTGAAATAATAATATGGGCAACCACTCTCATGTGGATGAGACCCAATATAGAGATAAAGTCGTAGGGATGGGAAAATAACCGGAACCGAACCGAATCGAAAATATTGATTCGGTTTGATTTTTCGGTTTATGTTCGAGTTAAACTGATCGGTTCCATTTGGTTCGGTTCGAATCATGAATCAGACCGGTGAACCAATCGGTTTGTAAAATCGTGAACCGATCGATCGGTTTGGGGATTAATTGAATAAATTGTGTGAATCATTTGCTTCTCAAGTTAAGTTTCGGTTTGGTTCGGTTTAGTTCGGTTGTGAACCGAATAAATTCAAAATCGAAACAAAAATATTAAAACTGAACTGAACCGAATCGAACCAAATCGGTTCAATTTTAACCTTTCACTTTACGTCAATTCTTAAATCCTTAAATAGATCGGATTTCAATTCCGTTCGATTGACTCCGAAATCAATTCTGCACAGCAGTCGTGCGGACTGTTGGAATAATAACTCTGAATATTTCGGTCGACACCAAAAAGGACATTGCCCTCGAAGATGGGAGAGGCGTCGGAAAAAATGCACCTTCAAATACAAAAAAACAATTCCCACCACATAAACCTTTTCTAGACGTGTTTGGAAATTAAAACGTGTAAATTCCAAATTTAGGAAAATTATATTTGGAAAAGACATCGAAGCAAATTGCCCTTTAGACCACTGCAAAGAAGGCATGATTCTGCCCCTCGCATGTTTCTGGCCCCTGACTCCGTGGGCCCCCTGCAACGGGATTTCAAATTCATCTCTTAAATTTAGTTAATTGACTGAAAAGCAAAACACATTCGGCCAAAGAAATTAAATTTTTTTAAAAAAAAATCCGTGATTGAAGCCTTTAAGCACCGCCCTACACGCGCCCGTCACAACTATCACCGAATCTTTTTTTTTTTTTTAAATAAAATCCAGGTTCTCCCATTTTTCCCTCCACTATATATTACCATATTCGTTTCTATTTGCCTCACCCATCACTTGACATTTTCTCTCTCGATTCTCTAATCTCTATAATTTCTTGTTTCTTTTTCTTTGCCCAAATCAGTCTTTTAAGTCCTTCTATTTTTGTCTAATTACCAGAATTGCCAATTTTCTCTCTCTACAGTTTTAAAAATCTTTCATTGTTCCCTTGGAAAAAATAAGTGGATATAATCCCGGTAGCCGATAATAAGGTTTCTGTTATTTCTTTTGAAGCTAAATACTTTAAAGTGCAATTATTGTTTTACCCTTTGGTTGTAGTTTACTAGTTTTTATTACTATGGTGGACTTGAAAATAGAACACAGCAGCGAGAACAGCAAGAAGCGAGTCCGGGACGAGGTCGATGACTCGGAGGCCAACTCACCTGACTCGAAACTCGACCGAGTTGACCCAATCATCTGGTACGGAAACTCTCGCGACTCCGGCGTGAGCTCGCTCGAGGCAAAGCGGATCCAGGACCATTTGTTCAACTTCCTCGATGATGGGGAACCGGACCCTGCCATTCAGGATCTCGATTCGGTGATCAAAAGCTTCGAAGAGGAGATTCTCGTGCTGGAATACGCTACGCCGGTTATGACGGCGGATACCGGGGAGTCTAGGCCAGAGCTCGGGTTCCTGCTGGAGGCTTCGGACTATGAGCTAGGTCTGCCGCCCAGTATTTCGGCGGAAGAGGATCAGAAGTTCGGGGCGGCCGTTGATTTGAAGACGAGCGAATCGGAGGCCGTTGATTTGGATGATATGGCGTTAGGGTTTGTGAACGAGTTGCCTAGTTGCGAGGCGTACAGTTTTAGAATCGGCGGTGATTCGGACGGCAACGCAAACGGCAACGGCAACATTAACGCAATGAATGATTTTATAACGTTAGGTGACGGTTTGTTTGAAGGTTATGAACCGGGCGATATCTCGGAGTTTGCATGGCGGCCCGAGTCGCTTTCAGCTTCGTAGGAGGAAAAGAACGTTTAGAAGCGTTTTAGATCGACGGAACTTGTTCGTATAAACGGACAATATGTAAATTTTATTGCAACATGATTGCAGCTGGTTTGTTTTAGCTGCAAATAAAATAACAATTTGTTTTTTGTTTTTTTTTTTTTTTTTTATGTTTCCGAAGATTAAAAATTTCTCAATATAAAATGAAAAATTAAAACTTAAAAGGGTATTCTCAAAATAGGGAAATGATATACATACAAATTTTTTTCCCAAATATTTTCCCTACTCCCGCTCACTGTAGCTATAGTGAGAGAGTATGGAGGAAATTAGGGAAAAAGATTTGTATGTTTATCATTTTTGCTCAAAATATGGCGGCTCCATTGTTGTACCTTACATAGTAGGTGGGTTGTATTAGACTGTACTAGATTAGATTATATTAGATTGTATTAGTATATATTAAATTTTATACAGTATAATATTTGATGTTATATAGATTGTATTTGATATTTTAATTTTTTATATTACATTATTTTGTTAAATAAATTAATAATTTTTTATCAAATTTAAATAATTTAATGAATTAAATTTAAGTGTTAAATTTTTTTTATTAATTTAAAATATATATTAAAATAATTAAATACTATTTTATTAATATAAAATTTTAAATAATTAAATTTAAATAAAAACAAAAAAATAAAAAACAAAAAACAAAAAAATATTTTGTTCAAGCCCGTGTAGACCCAAGAGGTGCGCGGTTGTCAAGAGACGCTGCAAAATAAGTGTGCGGGCCTACCAAATATGCACTTAATTTCTATTGTAAATTCTCTAATATATAGTGTATAAGGCTCATGGGAAAAGACACAAAGATGTAGGGACATGTCCTCTAAATTAGAAAGGTGCATCTCTAGACTTTCTTAGGCTTTAGGAAAAGGTATAACCATTAGAAGGGTTACACCCTAAGCCAAATAGTGCCCCAATGACACCTTTCCATATCTATATAAAGGAGGGTCTTGGATTCATTTTAAGGCATCCAAAAATATTCATATTTCATACATTTCCTAGAGAGTCGAGAGAGTTTCCTCCATTTTCCTTATTCAAGTTCTTGTGAAAGGAGTGCCCCTTAAACAAGAAGTATCCAAGTAATCCTGGGAGAACGTTAGCCACAAGACATCCATAGAGCACTGATCGGCGTAATCACACGCGTATAACGCAAGCGCACGTATCGTTCAAGTAGTATAAAAAGTATCGATCCCACGAGGACTTAATACCTAATCTATTAATTTATGAAGCCAAATTTTTACAAGTATCTAATGGATTGGTTGTTTGATTGGATGGTGACTTGGATTGTGACTTGAAATTTAAAACAAGTAAATAAAACAGCGTGAAAGTAGTTTGAGAAAATCCAATATTTAGAAACAATACAAAGTTGTGAATCTTTCCAATATCTTTTAAAAGATAAAGTGATTATTTTACGTTTGTGCAATATATCAGTTTACTAACCTGGAACACGAAATTATGTAAATCTATCCAATATCTTTTAAAAGATGAAGTGGTTATTTTACGTTTGTGCAATATATCAGTTTACTAACCTGGAACACGAAATTATGTAAAAGCCTATTCAGATGGTCAGATACAAATACCCAGTGTAACTTAATTAATCATATTCCTATGTCAACCAAGTTATCTGAATTCATTAAGATTAAGTTCCAATTATGGCTACCCCTGCCCGACAGGTATATTCATATCCTGTAAGGAAATCTATTAAATGGTTATCTATCATCAAGGAATGTCGTGGGTTATTGAGTTTAGGGTTTAAACCTGAAATCCATTTTCCAAGTTTATTTCAAGTTTACCGAATCAATCTTATTAATGGCCAGTTAACAAGAAGCATTAAGACTAAGGCTTAATAAATAAACCTTTATATTACCCAAACCATAAAAATAACTCATTATTAACCTGTGATATTGGAATTCATCACAACCCCAGATAACTGACTTAGTAACGACACATATTTACGGGTAGTAAAAGCTTAAATAAAATAAAAGACATAAAGTAAATTGTTGAAAATTAAATACTGAAAAGTAAATGACGAAAATTAAATGCTGAAAATTAAATGCTGAAAAGTAAATGCTGAAAGTAAATTGCTGAAAAGTAAATGTTGAAAGTAAATTACTGAAAAGTAAATAAAGTAAAAATATAATAAAAGAAAATGCTGAGGTAAAATGATCCACTTTTATTACTTCTATTTTAGATATCTCCCTTAATATAATATATTAACTTTGTGATAATTACCAACCAGCCATATAGGCGGTATCCAGATGAAGTCAAATTAATAATTAATTACCAACCGACCAATCAGGCGGTATCCAGTTTAGTCAGGTTAAAACCAATTTCAATATTTACCAACCGACCATAAGGCAGTATCCTCATTAAGTCAGGTTTTAACTAGTTTATATATTATATTTAAGGGAGATTAATCTAAATATTAGTAATAAAAGTTTTACCTCTTACCCCAGCAAGGAGGAGTTACCTCCTCATTACTGAAAAGTAAAAACTGAAAATTAAAGAAAGAAAAGTATTGTGTGTAAAAGTAAATTGCAGAAAGTAAAGACTGAAAAGTAAAGAAAAGAAAGTGCGAAAGCTGAAATTAAATACTAAAAGTTGTAAATAAACAAGTAAGATACCATCTTCTTAGTATTCTTAAGGAATTACATAGAAGAATATATGAATTCAAATCTGAAATTCAGCCTTCTATTTATAGGCAAAAGTTGGCCATGCGCGTCGCGACGCGCACGTCATAACGCGTCCCGACACACATTGATCTTCGACGCGTGTCACGCCTTTTGCTGAGATGGTGACACGTGTCAGAGGCTGAATGATTAACTCAATAATTATGCTGACGTGGCGCTGATGTGGCGTTGACTGAATTATTAACTCAATAATTGTGCTGACGTGGCGATGATGATTGTAGGCAGCATGTGATGGTGACATGTGGCACAACGTACGTTAGCAGATATGTTGTGATGTTGACACGTGTCAGGCGCATGTTAGCAGGATCCGGCGCACGTTAGCAAAATTTGGCTCACGTTAGCAAGATGAAACTTCTCAGATTTTGACACGTGTCCCGACGTATTTTAGCAGGCTCTCGGCGCACGTTAGCGGTAGCGACGCTGGCTGCGCATCGCGACGCGCCAAATGATAATTTTACCCTTTTGCCCGTTTTTCATGTTTTGGCCCCGAATCACCTCCAGAGAGTCCTGAAACTTTATTTATCTACAAAATAACACAAAACACATTAAAATATTCACAAAACTCAAGAAACTATACAAAATATTAAGTCAAAGGAGTGGGAAATAGTGATATATTTACCACTCATCACACCCTCAAACCTAACATTTTGATAGTCCTCGAGCAAAATAACAAAATAACATAAACATCTTTAAAATAAATTTAAATTAAGCCACTTTCGTAGGGATCACGGTTGCATTTAGCGTATGCAACAAGCCTTTAAACCCCTAGGTGTCCCTAGTGGACGAGTTGTAGTCTCGTGAGGGCTTACAGCAACGATACCCACAAACGTTTTACAAAAGTAAAAAGATAGTAAAACTAATGCACACAAAAGCAAAAAGACAAGAGAAAAGAGAATAAAGAAGCTGGTGACTAATCAGGTGAAACTTCTTATCTAAGTTAAGAGTTGTTTTATTTCTTTCTAAATTACCGAATAAGTAAATTCTCTGATTATTTTTACCATGCTCCATACACACAGCTAATAAAATATTAATCAACTCATTTTTCCCCACAATAGTCACAAGTGTAGTTGAAAAGAATGTAATATTTTTGTCCTAAAGTTATATCATTCACACCTTTTTTAGGCAATAGAATATTTTTCTGATTTTTCTAATTTTTTTTATTTTTGAATTTTTTTTTATTTATATACAATATCTTCCATCCATGTAGCGAGCTTTAGGCCAGTGACTCCCAAACCAGTTGGCTTTAGGGCACCAGGTGTTAAGACACCCATATGGACTTAATTACTCGGACTTCAGATATATATATTTTTTCTAACATCTTTGATCCATGTAGCGAGCTTTGGTCCAGTAACTCCCAAACTAGTTGGTTTTATGGCACTAAGTGTTTAAAACACCCCTACAGACTTAATAACTCGGATCTCAGACATTTTTTTTTATCCCATCGCTTTTTTAGATACTTCCTCCAATTAAACTAGAGCACTGAATATTACAAACTTTTCAATTACATCTCATGTCTGTATGTTACCATGTATATTGATAATACCTGTCAACTGAGCATATGAATATCCATTTTAATCAGTTTTATGGAGAATTTATAAATTAAATAATTCAAAATGAAATAAACAAAAATTAACTTGTTTCGAAATAGGTTGAGATACGTCTCAGGAATGGAAATTCCTTACTCGGCTATCTCTTACACCAATTTCACCCGATTAATCAAATTAAAAACATAAAATATATATTTTTTTATTTTTGTAAATTTTTTCAATTTTTTTCGAAATTTTTTGACTAAAAATAAAAATAACATAATAAAAACAAGATACTAGTCAACTATTCCCCACCCCCAAACCTAAATGAGACATTGTCCCTAATGTCTTAAAAAGTAGATGATGAGTTTAGAAGATAGTACCTGAGTAGCTGAAATTAAAATGAAAACTAAAGGTTAAGATCCAGATTTATCCGACGCTTTTTACCACGATCATTATCGGATCAGTTTATCTTGGAAATGATAGGGTCAATTTGTGGTTCAAAGGCAAAGATTTGGTCAATTAAATCTGGGGCAATTCTGGCAGTGAAAAGTAGTTCTTTTAAAGGTTTTGACACGAACCCATTTCTCCGGGCATCATCAAGAAATACACAAAGAAAATCATAAAATCTATCTGTGTTGAACAGTCCAATTGGTTTCTGGTGTATGTTCAAGTTCGCCCAAGATAGTACTGTAAAGATTTCCTCCATCGTGCCCAAGCCACCTGGCAAAGCAATAAAAGCATCAGCACGACTGATCATTTCTACCAGATGTTCAGACATACCTGGCACGATCAGCTCTTATGCGTTTGATGATCCTATCAGATTCGCCTCCGCCAAAGGTTTTGGGATGATTCCCAATACTTGACTACCTCCATCCTGTACGGCCTTTGAAACGATACCCATTAGTCCAAGATTGCAACCGCCATAAACTAGGTGCATATTTCTTTCAGTTAAGACTCGACCCAATTCATGTGATGTTGCTACATATTGTGGCTTAGTACCAACACTAGTACCACAAAAGACACAGATATTTACAACTCGTCTTCTTGAAGTGACTTTCATTTTTATGTATTTCTTTCTCAGCTCTGGATGCCTTCAAAAGTGCAATGATGAGTTGAATTTATAGAACCTGAAAAAGGGTGAGTAACAATAGTACTAGTATCTTCCAAAAGATGATTAGTAGTAAAACAGTAAACCGTGAAATGTCAAAAGTTTTGGATCCTGTCGGAGAAAATAAAAGAAAATAACAAAATAAATCATAATTATTAGGAAAAGACAAAAAGATAATAATATTTACAAGAAGTAACAGCTTGAATGACGTCTATGCATCAGGGACAAGATTCCCATCCAATTTTCTTATAAATTGGCAAACATGGTCTTTTTGAGTCAGATTCCCGAGACTTAACTGTTATCTTTCTTTTCGAAATTGTGCATATAACATACGAATTTCATGATATACATATCCACTGGGATGCGTCTCAAGAGTCTTAGATATGTCATCCAAAGACTCCTTACTCAAGCCATCCCTAATGAATTTAATCTTATCTTCACGGTTATCAGACATCATTCCTAAAGAACGACAACGAGTATTACATGTCATGCGAGCACATTTATAGAAAACACTCATTCTTTTAGCTCTTCTCTTTTTAGCATAGGTGCTTCTACCTAAACCAGACAGATATGAAATAAAATAGTCAGAAGACTCACCTACCAATCGGACCCGTGCTTCAATAATCCAACGAATGTCAGTTGGAATACCTTTGATTATCAGTAGTCTCATCCGTTCCAAGCGAGCTTTGTAGATCTTCATCAGAGAGTTTTGAGGGAGAGAAGGAAATTTCTTGTGAAGATTTTTTAGAACTTCTTCCATCATGAAATCTGACTTTACCTACACAAATTAAACACATAAAAATAAAACTCACCAAATCACAATAGATACACAAATTGCATGGGTTGCCTCCCAGCTAGCGCTAAGTTTAAAGTCGTCAACTAGACATGACTACCCGAACGTTAGGCTGGATCTGAAAGTGTGACACTTTCTTTTTGTCGCTCAATTGATTCTCCCCAGTAGTGTTTGACACGCTTTTTTTTAACCTTGAATGTTTTGTTGGAGTCGGGATCATTTAACTCAACAGCTCTATCTGGTAAAACCTTGGTGATTAAGAATGAACTTGACCACCGAGATTTTGGCTTCCATGAGAAGAGTTTCAACCTTGATTTGTTTAACAGTACCTTCTGCCCTGGTTGCAGTTGTATGCGTACTAACTTCTCATCATGTTTCTTTATGGCCTTTTCTTTGTATAATTTGGCATTCTCAAAAGGCTGAATGTGAAATTCCTCCAATTCGTTGAGCTGGTGGAACTGTTTCTCTTCTGTTGCTTGTTGTGCAAGAATTGGCTTCTTCAGTGCGCAGTACGATTTATCTTCAGGCTCCACAGGCAATTGACATGCTTTAAGTTTGTCAGCAGAACTTTGCATTGCATTGGAGGTCTGGATGGTACTATTTATCACAACATGTTTGAAACATTCCTCCTTCTCGTCATTTGGGTAATTTATGGCTTTAAAAATATTGAATGTTACTTCTTGGTCCTATACCCTCATTGTTAGTTCTCATTTTTGTACATCAATAATGGTTTGACCTGTAGCTAAGAATGGTCTCCTGAGGATGATCGGCGCGTCTTCGTCTTCCTCCATATCAAGGACAATAAAATCTGCTGGGAAAATGAATTTTTCAACTTTGACCAGCACATCTTCAACTACACCTCTCGGAAATACAAGCGTTCTATCAGCAAGTTGTAGAGAGACTGAGTTTGGAATTGTTTCTCCAATCTGCAGTTTCCTGTAGATAGAAAAAGACATCAAGCTAACACTTACACCTAAATCACACAAAGCCTTACTAAAGTCATGTTCTCATATGGTGTAAGGAACAGTGAAACTGCCATGATCTTTCAACTTTGGGGGAAGCTTCCTTTGAATGATGGCGCTGCATTCTTCTGTTAATGCTACTGTCTCGTATTCTCCCAATCTCCATTTTCGTGAAAGAATGTCTTTCATGAATTTGACATAGCTGGGCATTTGTTCCAACGCTTCTGCAAATGGAATGTTGATATGCAGCTTTTTGAAGATCTCCAGGAATCGAGAAAACTGCTTGTCTAGTTTATTCTTCTGGAGACGCTGTGGAAAAGGTGGAGGTATAGTGATTTTTTCTCGACCTTTTTCCTTTGCTTCTTTTTCCTCCATCTGTGGAACTGCTTCGCTGCTTTCTTTTGGAACTTCCTCACCAGTTGCCCTGACTCCAATATTTTTGTTAATTTCAGTACCACTTTTTAATATGATGGCATGACATTGCTCCTTCCCCATGTTCCTCGGATTTGGTTCAGTGCTGCTAGGAATGTTACCTGGCCATTTGTAACTCTGAGCATTGTCCAGTTGTCCAATTTGATTCGTCAGTCCTTTCATAGAAGCAGATTGACTTTGAATTAATGCTGTTTGGGATTGAAATAAAGCATCATACCTAGCTGCTTGAGAGTCGTGTTTTGCTTCTATCTTTTTCAAGTGGGTCAGCACTTCTGTTATTCCTGTTTCTTTGTCATACTCATGGCCTTTGTTTTGTTGTTGGAATCCAGATGGTGGATTGTTCATTTGCCCTGAATTTTTGTTCCATGTGAAATTGGGATGATTCCTCCACCCTGGGTTGTAGGTGTTGGAATATGGATTGTTCCTCTGTCTGTTGAAATTTTTGACGTAATTCACCGTTTCTTTATGTTGGTTTGGCTCTGGTGCTCCTCCATATGGTGAACTTGTGGATCCAGTATTAACTTGCATGTTGAGAGTTTCCATGAATTTACATATCTGATCCAGCTTGGCATTCACTGCAGTGTTGGCTCTAACTTCATAAATTCCAGCAATTCGTTAAATCAAGCTCCTTTCTGTTGGCCACAAGGAATTGTTGTTGGCCATTTCTTCAATTAGGTCTCAGGTTTGATATTCTCATTTTTCCATTAGCGCTCCTCCAGCAGCAGCATCAATTGTGGTTCTTATTATTCCAGAAAGTCCAATGTAAAAGGTTTGAACTTGTAGCCATTTTGCAATCTCATGGTGAGGACATTTCCAGAGTAAATCTTTGAATCTTTCCCAAGCTTCGAAGAGGGATTCTGAATCTTGTTGCAAAAAGGATGTGATATCATTCCTCAACTTTGCAGTTCTGGCTGGTGGAAAGTACTTTGCAAGGAATTTGGTGGCTAGAGTGTTCCAAGTTGTGATGGAACCTGCTGGTAAGGAATGTAGCCAAGCCTTAGCTCTGTCTTTCAAGGAATATGGAAAAACTCGCAGTCTCATTGCTTCTTCAGCTGCTCGGTTGTAGTTGAAAGTACTGCAAACTTCCAGGAAGTTGCTGATGTGGGCATTAGGATCTTCAGTTGCATTCCCCCCAAACTGAACTGACTGATGTATCATCTGAATGCATGTTTTGATGTCACATGCATTTGCTGGTAAGGGAGGAAGTACAATACAAGAAATGAGGCTGTCAACCACTGGAATGGTTCTGTCTCGAATGAGAATCGGTGGTGCAACCTTCAAAGGTTCAGGTTCTATATTGACAAATGCTTATTGGCCTTCTCGCATTTCCCTTCTCAACTATTTGATGGTTCTTTCAATCTCTGGGTCAAGCAGTCGGATTTCAAAGCTTATGGTTCTTCTCATGTAGTTTTTGAGAACCTGAAACACAAGAAAACATAAATAATAAGCAAAAAGAAAATTAGATACAAGTAAAGGTATCTAACATCAAAACTAATAGTGAAAGATAAATAAATCCCCGGAAACGGTGCCAAAAACTTGACGGGCGTAATCACACGCGAATAACGCAAGCGCACGTATCGTTCAAGTAGTATAAAAAGTATCGATCCCACGAGGACTTAAAACCTAATCTATTAATTTATGAAGCCAAATTCTTACAAGTATCTAATGGATTGGTTGTTTGATTGGATGGTGACTTGAAATTTAAAACAAGTAAATAAAATAATGTGAAAGTAGTTTGAGAAAATTCAATATTTAGAAACTATACAGGGTTGTGAATCTTTCAAATATCTTTTAAAAGATGAAATGATTATTTTACGTTTGTGCAATATATCGGTTTACTAACCTGGAACACGAAATTATGTAAAAGCCTCTTCCGATGGTCAGATACAAATACCCAGTGTAACTTAATTAATCATATTCCTATGTCAACCAAGTTATCTGAATTCATTAAGATTAAGTTCCAATTATGGCTACCCCCGCCCGACAGGTATATTCCTATCCTGTAAGGAAATCTATTAAAGGGTTATCTATCCTCAAGGAAGATCGTGGGCTATTGAGTTTAGGGTTTAAACCTAAAATCTATTTTCCAAGTTCATTTCAAGTTTACCGAATCAATCTTATTAATGGCCAGTTAACAAGAAGCATTAAAACTAAGGCTCAATAAATAAACCTTTATATTACCCAAACTATAAAAATAACCTCTTATTAACCTGTGATATTGGAATTCATCACAACCCCATATAACTGACTTAGTTACGACATATATTTACGGGTAGTAAAAGCTTAAATAAAATAAAAGACATAAAGTAAATTGCAGGAAATTAAATACTGAAAAGTAAATCATGAAAAGTAAATGCTGAAAATTAAATGCTGAAAATTAAATGCTGAAAAGTAAATTCTGAAAGTAAATTGCTGAAAAGTAAATGTTGAAAGTAAATTGCTGAAAAGTAAATAAAGTAAAAGTACAATAAAAGAAAATGTTGAGGTAAAAGGATCCACTTTTATTATTTCTATTTTAGATATCTCCTTTAATATAATATATTAACTTTGTATGATAATTACCAACCAGCCATATCGGCGGTATCCAGATTAAGTCAAATTAATAATTAATTACCAACCGACCAATCAGGCGATATCCAATTTAGTCAGGTTAAAACTAATTTCAATATTTACCAACCGACCATAAGGCGGTATCCCCATTAAGTCAGGTTTTAACTAGTTTATATATTATATTTAAGGGAGATTAATCTAAATATTAGTAATAAAAGCTTTACCTCTTACCCCAGCAAGGGGGAGTTACCTCCTAATTACTGAAAAGTAAAAACTGAAAATTAAAGAAAGAAAAGTACTGTGCGTAAAAGTAAATTGCAGAAAGTAAAGACTGAAAAGTAAAGAAAAGAAAGTGTGAAAGCTGAAATTAAATACTGAAAGCTGTAAATAAACAAGCAAGATACAATCTTCTTAGTATTCTTAAGGAATTACATAGAAGAAGGTATGAATTCAAATATGAAATTCGCCCTTCTATTTATAGGCAAAAGTTGGCCCAGCGCGTCGCGACGCACAAGTCATAGCGCATCACAACGTGCGTTGATCTTTGACGCGTGTCACTCATTTTGTTGAGATGGTGACACGTGTCAGGGGCTGAATGATTAGCTCAATAATTGTGCTGATGTGGCGTTGACTTAATTATTAACTCAATAATTATGCTGACGTGGCGATGATGATTGTCGAAAGCATGTAATGGTGGCACGTGGCACAGCGCACTTTAGCAGATATGTTGTGATGTTGACACGTGTCAGGCGCACGTTAGTAGGATCCGGCGCACGTTAGCAAGATCAAACTTCTCTGATTTTGACACGTGTCTCGGCGCATTTTAGCAGGCTCTCGGCGCACGTTAGCGGTCGCGACGCAGGCTGCGCCTCGCAACGCGCCAAATGACAGTTCTGCCCTTTTGCCCGTTTTTCACTGTTTTGGCCCCGAATCACCTCCAGAGAGTCCTGAAACTTTATTTATCTACAAAATAACACAAAACACATTAAAATATTCACAAAACTCAAGAAACTATACAAAATATTAAGTCAAAGGAGTGAGAAATAGTGATATATTTACCACTCATCAAGCACCGAGGCGGGGCTAATAAGTTCTTAAGGACAGAGGCAACTCGACTTGGTTTATGAATTAACATCTTTTACGACACTTTTTTCAGGTTTTTCTAAGTTTCCATTGATTTCATATTTTTTTATTAGTTTGCTTGAATTATACATGTTAAAAGATGAATTACAACACATCCGTCAAACAATCTTAAGAACTTATTATAATCTTTGTGCTGGAAAATATTTTTTTCCCATGACTCACACATACATATCTCAATAATATGCAATCTGAAAAAAAACAATTGTTGACTGGCGCAAAATCAATTTGCATGCAAATGGAATTTCCATGCAAATTGAATCAACGTAAGAGAAATCTTGTGAGCATGCAGAGGTTTGAATGGGGCAGTTTCCAATTTGACGGAAAAAAAAATATAATGATGATGACGTTAATAATTAAAAAATAATAATAATTGACGCACCTTTTTGGGCAAGTTTCTCCATTAATTTTTTTTTCCTTTTGTTGACGGTTGATTTTGGTCTCAGGGGCAATATGAGAATATCACTCCCAAGACTAATCCTCCCTCAATAGTGAATTTGTTTGGTTTAGGGGGGACCAAAAGCAAATTTAGCAAAAGACAGATAAACACACCAATCAACAAGGAGATTTAACGTGGTTCGGCGGATCTTGGTCCGACCTACGTCCACGGGCACAAAAAAGGATGATACTTTTATTACTGAGATATGCTTCTCTGACATCTCTCGAGTTTACAAGTCTGATCGTAATGATCTTGATCTCCACTTTTTTTCCTGCAACTTCTCCCCTTATGCACACTCTACCCTTCTATTTATAATAGTGTAGAAATCATATTCCTATTTGTACAAGAATTTCCTAGTTGAAACAATTTCCTTTTCCCATAAAGAATCCTAGTCAAAACTATTCCCTTTTCCCATAAGGATTCCTAATTAAAACTACATTTACTTTCATTATCCTACTAGGACTCTGACTCATCAGTTTCCCCCATGAAAGTAGGATAACTTATCCTCTGGAGCATATCCCCCCATATTCCCGGTCTTCATGTGGTCGGTCATGATAGTCTTTTGTACTGAGAGTGCTACTGTCGACCTGATAATTGCCCGGTCATCCGATCTTTAAGTGGTCGGGTTACCGATCATAAAGTGCTCGGCTCCTCACTCATGTGGTCGGGTCGGCATTAATGATTTCGACTGAGAAGGGAATTACCTTTTTACCCTTGTCGTACTCCTTAAATATCATAGTGCTTAAAAACACCATCAACATCTATCCCCTAGTTCTCGGTAACAACGAGTTGCGAGTTGATGCCGGGAACTATAAAAAAAGATGGTGTGCCGATGAATCCGTCGGTGGTCACTCCAGGAACCGCAAAGAAAAATACATTGGCTGCAGATCTGGTCTTTCCTGCCACCTTCATGTGCTCAGTCAACGAGGATCTCGATATCTACCCGTGGAGAAAATGCTTTGCCCTTATGCTGATGACGATCGACTCGGTGGAACGTAACCCGACCCCGAGCTGAAGAAACATTTGGCTCTGGGGGAATGTCACCTCCCCAGACCAATAGAGCCGACTCGGTGGGACGTAACCCGACCCGACCCCGAGCTGAAAGAAAGACTTGACACTGGGGGAATGTTACATCCCCAGTCCAAAGAAACCGACTCGGTGGGACGTAACCCGACCCCGAGCTAAAAGAAAGACTTGGCTCTGG
Organism: Zanthoxylum bungeanum; assembly: GCA_019454045.1. NCBI lineage: Eukaryota > Viridiplantae > Streptophyta > Magnoliopsida > Sapindales > Rutaceae > Zanthoxylum > Zanthoxylum bungeanum. Next base: position 22,643 of record SKCR01031472.1, on the reverse strand, counting down.
GGGAATGATACATCCCCAGTCTACAGAAGCCGACTCGGTGGGACGTAACCCGACCCCGAGCTGAAAGAAAGACTTGGCTCTGGGGGAATATTACATCCCCAGTCTACAGAAGCCGACTCGGTGGGACGTAACCCGACCCCGAGCTGAGTGAAAGACTTGGGTTCTGGGGGAATGTTACATCCCCAGTCCAAAGAAATCGACTCGGTGGGACGTAACCCGACCCCGAGCTAAAAGAAAGACTTGGCTCTGGGGGAATGATACATCCCCAGTCTACAGAAGCCGACTCGGTGGGACGTAACCCACCCCGAGCTGAAAGAAGACTTGGCTCTGGGGGAATATTACATCCCTAGTCTACAGAAGCCGACTCGGTGGGACGTAACCCGACCCCGAGCTGAGTGAAAGACTTGGGTTCTGGGGGAATGTTACATCCCCAGTCTACAGAAGCCGACTCGGTGGGACGTAACCCGACCCCGAGCTGAGTGAAAGACTTGGGTTCTGGGGGAATGTTACCTTCCCCAAACCAAAGGAGTTGGCTCGGTGGGACGTAACCCGACCCCGAGCTGAGTGAAAGACTTGGCACTGGGGGAATATTACATCCCCAGTCCAAAGAAGCTGACTCGGTGGGACGTAACCCGACCCCGAGCTAAATAAGTAAGCGGGGCCTCGGCGGAACGAAATCCAGCCCCGAGCCGAATAAACATCGATCTCGGCGGTACAAGAGCAGACCCGAGTCGAATAGAAACATCGGTCTCGGCGGTACAAGAGCAGACCCGAGCTGGAAGGAAGCATCGGTTTCGGCGGTACAAGAGCAGACCTGAGTCGCAAGGAAACATCGGTCTCGGCGGTACAAGAGCAGACCCGAGCCGGAAAGAAACATCGATCTCGGCGGTACAAGAGCAGACCTGAGTCGCAAGGAAACATTGGTCTCGGCGGTACAAGAGCAGACCCGAGCCGGAAAGAAACATCGATCTCGGCGGTACAAGAGCAGACCCGAGTCGGAAAGAAACATCGGTCTCGGCGGTACAAGAGCAGACCTGAGTCGGCAAGGAAACATCGGTCTCGGCGGTACAAGAGCATACCCGAGCCGGAAAGAAACATCGATCTCGGCGGTACAAGAGCAGACCCGAGTCGGAAAGAAACATCGGTCTCGGCGGTACAAGAGCAGACCCGAGCCGGAAGAAACATTGGTCTCGGCGGTACAAGAGCAGACCCGAGCCGAAAGAAACATCGGTCTCGGCGGTACAAGAGCAGACCCGAGCCGGAAAGAGACATCGGTCTCGGCGGTACAAGAGCAGACCCGAGCCGGAAAGAAACATCGGTCTCGGCGGTACAAGAGCAGACCCGAGCCGGAAAGAAACATTGGTCTCGGCGGTACAAGAGCAGACCCGAGCCGTAAAAAAAATATCAACAAAACGGACTCGGCGGTATAAGAGCAGACCCGAGCCGTAAAACAATATCAACAAAACGGACTCGGCGGTACAAGAGCAGACCCGAGCCGTAAAACAAATATCAAAATCATTGTATGGGCCATAACAAACAAGCATAAATAAATGTCAGCCTAAGACAAAAGAAGTTTTACTCACATTTTTGGGATCCGTTGTCTTTCTTGCAACTCTACAAGGGTCAATACAAGTAAGGCTCTTCTTAATACGTCCTCTCTGCATCTCAAGCATTCCACGCATCCGACCGGATGACTTTCGCTATCAACTTGTCGTCCTCAAAAACCGAATGGTCTATGTACTCACTGAGATAGCCTTCTTTCACCAAGTCTTCCACCTGCTCACGCAGGTCTCTGCACCCATTCGTGGTATGTCCCTTTACTTTATGGTAGATACAGTAAGCCCTACTATTTCCCTCCTCAATAGGGAACCTCCTCAAATTAGGCTCGGCCAACAGACCTTTATTCAGGATTTCCCGAACTATCTGGGCCATAGGTTTGTTCAGGGGGGTGTATAATGTCCTCCCCGCGACACGGTTGACTTGGACAGATGACTTTATCTCTTGAGCATGACTACTCGGAGGTGTCAGTCTGAGTTTCTTCTGCTCCGGGATTGGTCTCCTCAAGTTTCTGATTGAATCCCACTGATTGTCTGACCTGAGTATCTTAGCCTTTTGGGTGTCTATTCCATGGGCAATCTTTTTCTCCTCCTCTATTAAGATAAACTTCCTGGCCAACTCCAAGGCAGTGGCATAATCTGATACGTTTTGAATCCTTAGGTGAGTCCACAACTTCCCGACCTTCAGACCTCCCTTGAGACTTTCTAGCGCTTCGGATGACTCGTACGCTCCGACCTCGAGCACCAAATTGTTGTACCTTTCAATAAAATTCCTCAGGGGCTCATCATCCCCCTGCTTCATCAGTCTCAATTCTCCCACCATTTTCTTTGGGACGCATGCCCCTTTGAAGTGCCGAACAAATGACTTCCTGAGTTGCGCGAAGCTTCCGATGCTCCCTAAGGCTAGACTTCTGAACCACAGAATGGCAGATCCTCCCAAGGTTAGAGGGAAAACTTTGCAAACGGCATCCCCTACTACTCCTTGGACCTCCATTAATAGGACAAAACTTTCAATATGGGACTTTGGATCTGAATGGCCTTTGTAGGGCGTCATGGATGGCATGTTGAAACGTCTTGGGAATTTTGCCGACCTTATTTCTTCTGTGAGGGGAGATTCAACCTCGTCGTCCCGAGCATCTGCTGTATCGGTTTTGGGGCATACTCCCCATTTGGCTAGCTCCTCTCGTAACCAAGATTTCATGCTGCTGTCTTTGGTTCCATGCCGCCTCCTGCGATTTCCTTTCTTTCTGTTATCTTGGGAGTGGTGCCTCTCAGGCTCGGTATCTTCCCGTTCTTTTTCGTCATATTCTTTCCTTCTTCTCTTAGTGTTGTGAGGGCCATCATAGGAGGAGTCTGGTGACGATTTGTCCTCCTCTTCCTCCCACATGTCCTCGGTCTTGGAATCTCTCTGCACCACCACAGATCTTACCCTGTAGGGACCCCTCCTCCGGGGTCTGTCGTCCTCACTTGTATCGACAATTCTTTTTCCCTCTGCTGTTTCGTTCCTTCGTCGGCTAGTCCCGGCCTTGAACTTTCCGTCGTGTGTTCCTTCCATCTTTTCTAACCGGTCTACTATGGCTTTTAGCAGAGTTGGTTTTCCTCCCTTTCTTTCCTAAGGTTTTCCTCGATCTTCTCCATCCAATCTGTAGCCGAGCTCCCTGATGATTGTTGGTTTCCGCCTTCCGCCATTGTCTTACTACGCGGTTGCTTTTTGTAGGATTCCCCACAGACGGCGCCAACTGTTGACGGTTGATTTTGGTCTCAGGGGCAATATAAGAATATCACTCCCAAGACTAATCCTCCCTCAATAGTGAATTTGTTTGGTTTAGGGGGGACCAAAAGCAAATTTAGCAAAAGACAGATAAACACACCAATCAACAAGGAGATTTAACGTGGTTCGGCGGATCTTGGTCCGACCTACGTCCACGGGCACAAAAAGGATGATACTTTTATTACTGAGATATGCTTCTCTGACATCTATCGAGTTTACAAGTCTGATCGTAATGATCTTGATCTCCACTTTTTTCCTCCAACTTCTCCCCTTATGCACACCTCTACCCTTCTATTTATAATAGTGTAGAAATCATATTCCTATTTGTACAAGAATTTCCTAGTTGAAACAATTTCCTTTTCCCATAAAGAATCCTAGTCAAAACTATTCCCTTTTCCCATAAGGATTCCTAATTAAAACTACATTTACTTTCATTATCCTACTAGGACTCTGACTCATCAGTTTTCCCCATGAAAGTAGGATAACTTATCCTCTGGAGCATATCCCGCCATATTCCCGGTCTTCATGTGGTCGGTCATGATAGTCTTTTGTACTGAGAGTGCTACTGTCGACCTGATAATTGCCCGGTCATCCGATCTTTAAGTGGTCGGGTTACCGATCATAAAGTGCTCGGCTCCTCACTCATGTGGTCGGGTCGGCATTAATGATTTCGACTGAGAAGGGAATTACCTTTTTACCCTTGTCGTACTCCTTAAATATCATAGTGCTTAAAAACACCATCAACACCTTTCATAATGCACTTGTTTACCAACATAGGTGTCATTTCATATATATACATGCTTTGAATGAAAAGAAAACATGATGTATTGATTAAATTATCAATTCAACTGCTACTATATTGAATTGTGCATATATCACGAGCGGGTATCGTATTAGTACATAAAAATTATGTTAAGTATAATAACATTCAACACATGATTTTAGGATTTATTAATTATTTAATTAACTTAGGAAAACCATATAATGAATTTATAAATTTGGTTATTATAGATGTAAGTTAATTAAAATATTTTCCATTATCACATATTAACGTAATAATTTATATGTGATAAAATTAATATTAGTATTTGGAAATAATAACATAGACTTAGATTTATCTATAATAGACTTAGATTTATCTATAAATAGACTTAGATTTATCTATATTATAGTATAATATACATGTTATAGAATATGCAATTAGCATTATAGAATAAATGTAATTATATTAACTTAGTAAAATCATATACTGAATTTTATAAACTTGGCAGTATAGGTTTAAGTTAATATTAGGATATCCAATTATCACAAGCATACACCTAGTTTTATTGTGATAAAATTGAAAGTTAATTGTTAATTATTTGTTGTATACTTGGTTGAGAATTAAAAGCGTAGTAATACACAAGTAATTTCATCCAAGCTTGATTGATTTATACATATATACACATACAAACCTACACATATTTCTTATTGTATTGTGAATTAAAGTGTAATACTAAGTTTGAATGTCTAAGATATTCTATTGAGAAAGTGTTTAAATAATATTCTATCAAAATGGCGATAAGAGCCTAAATGGGCAGGGATTTAAGTGGTTACTCTGGACCCCCCTCGTCCTTTGGGAATATTACTTTATTCATTTATCATAAGAAACCTTAGTCGTAAATTCAAGGACTTGTGTTATTTGGTACTACTGTCCAATATAACAACGAGTGGATTCCTAGTATATCACTTAAATAAAATCATACATTTGATCGTTTTGCAATTTATCTTTTGTAGACTTATTGATTACTGTTGTTTTTTCCAGTTACACATGGCTAGTGGAAATATCACAGTACCAGTCGCTCATTGAGAGAAACCGAATAAGTTTGGTGGAGTAAATTTTAAACAATGGCAGAGTAAAATGTTGTTCTACCTGACAACACTACAGTTGGAAAAGTATTTCAAAGATCCTCCGGGTCTTGTGGAGGGAGAAACAAAAACAGCCAAGTAACTACGAGAAGAGACATGGTCGTCAAGCGACTTCTTGTGTAAGAATTACCTTTTGGGAGGACTTGACAATATCTTTACAATGTGTACCAAGGCATGATTTTGCGAAGATTCTCTGGGAATCTCTCGAGAAGAAGTACAAAACCGAGGATATCGGACATAAGAAATATGTCGTTGGTAGGTTCCTGGACTAAAAAATGGTAGATTCAAGGACAGTGATGTCTCAGTTGGTGAACTTCAGTTTATCATTCATGAAATATTGGATGAGGGAATGAAACTCTGTGAGACGTTTCAAGTTACCACAATCATTGAAAAATTACCTCCATCATGGAAGGACTTCAAGAGCTATCTGAAACACAAAAGAAACAGATGAGTCTTGAAGAACTTGAAGTTCGATTGAGGATTGAAGAGGACAACAGGATATCTGAGAAGGCCAGATACAAGACTATGAAGTCAAAGTCCAACATCGTCGAGGATGGAAAGGGTAGCAAAAATAGAAAGAACAGTGGAGCTAATTCTTCCCAAGCAAACAAGAAGTTCAAAGGGGAAATGTTACATTTGTGGAAAAAACGGTCACATAGCAAAGGACTCCAGAAACAAGAAGTCTCATGACAAAGACAAGAAAAAGACAAATGAGGCCCATGTCACTGAGGATGGGCAGCTAACTGATGAGATCTCAGAAATGAACCTCTCAGCAGTTGTAACAGAAGCCAACTTGGTTGGGAATCTGAGAGAATGGTGGGTAGACACTGGGGCTACTAGTTATATCTGTGCTGATAGCAAGATATTTTCCTCGTACCAGAAGGTCGATGGTGGTGATCATCTGACAATGGGAAACTTTTCTACCACTAGAGTTGTTGGACAAGACACAATGGTTCTGAAGATGACATCTGGGAAAAGCTTACATTAAAGAATATCTTGTATGTTCCTGATATTCGGAAGAACTTGGTTTCGGGTTCACTCCTTAGAAAGAATGGTTTTAAGCTTGTATTTTGTTTCTGATAAATTTGTATTAACCAAGAATGATGTCTATGTAGGAAAATGATACCTCACTGAGAGCCTTTTAAAGTTCAATATAATGACTGTCAATCAACACAGTGATAATAATAAAGCTACATCTTCTGCTTATATTATTGAGTCACAAAATGTACGACATGAGAGGTTAGGACATGTTAATTATGATACAATGCGTAAATCAATTAACATGGACATTATATCTAAATTTACAATTGATAACCAACATAAATGTGAGACATGTATTGAAGCAAAAATACATAGGGCGTCATTTCATCTCATAGAATGAAGTTTTGAACTCTTAGAACTTTTACACTCCGATGTGTGTGGAATGAATATTGTGCAAATAAGAGGCGGTAAAAAGTATTTTGTCACTTTTATCGATGATAACACAAGATTCTGTTATTTATATTTGCTGAGGAGCAAAGATGAAGCTATTGAGAGCTTTATACACTGTAAGAACGAAGTTGAAAATCAACTTGGCAAGAAAATCAAAAGAATCAGGAGTGATAGAAGAGGTGAATATGTGTCACCATTTTGTGAATATTATTTCAATCATGGAATTATTCACGAAACTAATGCTTCTTATTCGCCTCAATAAAATGGGATTACTGAGCACAAAAATCAAACGTTGAAGGAAATGATGAACGCCATGTTGACAAGCTCTGGTTTACCCCAGAACTTGTGGGGGGAAGCCTTGCTTTCCGCCAACTACGTTCCGAACAAGCTACCTCACAAAAGATTGGAAAAGACACCATATGAATTGTGGAAAGATCACGTACCTTCCTACAAATACCTGAAAGTGTGGGGGTGTCCTCGCCAAAGTGATGGTTAAACCTAAGAAGGTTAGAATATGACCCAAGACTGTTGATTGTATATTCATTGGATATGCTCACAACAGTAGTGCGTATCGATTCTTGGTACATAAGTCGAAAATTCCTGACATCAATCCAAATATGATAATTGAGTCTAGGAATGCGACATTCTTTGAAGAGATATTTCCTTGTAAGATAAGACAAAGAACATAGTCTCTCAAAAGAACTATTGATATTGTCAAAGGCAGTGATCAAGTTGACCAAGAATCGGATCAACATGAAAATATTGAGAAAATCGAACCTAGACATAGAAAAAGAGTTAGAATATCTAAGTCATTTGAATCCGATTTTCTGACATACATGTTAGAAAATTAGCCTCAAAGCTATAAAGAAGCAATGTCTTCGTCGGAGGCACCTTTGTGGAAAGAGGCTATCAATAGTGAGATTGATTCTATCATATAAAACCATACTTGGGAGTTTGTTGATCTTCCTCTAGGTTGTAAGCCACTGGGCTACAAATGGATATTGAAACGGAAGATGAAACTGGATGGATCAATAGATAAGTACAAGGCAAGACTTGTCATAAAAGGTTATAGATAAAAAGAAGGTCTTGATTACTTTGATACCTATTCACCAGTGACTCGTATCACGTCAATAATAATGTTCATAGTCATATCATCTATATGTGGTCTTGAAATACATCAAATGGATGTAAAGACGACATTATTAAATGGTGAACTAGATGAAGAGATTACATGGAACAACCAGAAGATTTCAATATTCCTGGACAAGAACAGAAGGTGTGCAAACTTGTAAAATCTGTATACAAGCACTTAAACAATAACATGAAAAATTTGACAAGAGATATTCTCAAGTGGGTTCAAAATCAATAGTGTGATAAGTAAGTGTACACCAAATCAACTCAAAAAAGATATGTCATTGTGTATCTCTACGTAGACTATATGCTGATAATTGGTAGTAATCATGAGATGATTCAATCTATCAAGAAATTATTAACCAGCAAATTTGATATGAATATTTAGGAGCAGCTGATATGATCTTAGGAATTAAGATTTCTAGAACATCAGAAGGTTATATAGTATCTCAGACTCACTATACTGAGAAGATATTTGAGAATATAATAAAGGAGATCTAAATATGGCTAGAACTCATGTAAATCTAACTCTTCATTTATCAAAGAATACTGGCTCAAGCGTATTGCAATTAAGGTATTCGAGAATCATCGGAAGTTTGATGTATCTCACAAATTACACACGACCTGTTATCGCTCAATCTGTAAACAAGCTTAGCAGATATACAAGCAATCCAGGATATAACTACTGGAAAGTCATAGAAAGAGTTTTGAGGTATCTGAGAGAAACTTCAAAATATGGTCTGCATTATACAAGATATCCTACTGTTCTAGAGGGATACATCGATGCTAATTGGATCTCTGATACAGTGGATTCCAAATCTACGAGTGGATTTGGATTTTTTTTCACACTTGGTGGTGCAGCCGTGTCATGGAAATCCTCGAGGCAACATGTATTGCCCGGTCTACTATGGAATCAGAATTCATAGCATTAGACAAAACAACGGAAGAAGCAGAATGACTTCGAAATTTCCTAGAGGATATTCCAAATTAGCCAAAACCAGTGCCAGCAATAAGCATACATTGTGATAGTCAATCAGCTATTGAGAGAGCCCAAAATATAATTTATAATGGTAAGTCTCGACATATACGTCGTAGACATAATACCATACGACAACTGCTTTCAAATGGAATAATTTCGATAAATTATGTCAAATCAATGGAAAACCTAGCAGATCCACTTAATAAAGGTTTACCTAGAGAGCAAGTTAGAAGTCATCGAGGGGAATGGCTTGAAGCCTATAAATTAAGAATTGTCATTGTGGAAACCCAACATAGCTGACTGGAGATCCAAGATCTAGGTTCAAAAAAGACAACTGAAATTTTGTGCAATTCAAAACAAGCACTGTAGAGTTTTATACTTTTTCCTATTCCTGTAATGACGCAGAGTGTTGTCTGTCAAGGTTAGGATAAGCTAAGGCTTTTAATGATCACTATATTAGAAGAAGATTCCTAATGGGTGTAAGGTAGATTACCTCTTTATAGTTGATCACCTATTTCAAGTAAGAAGTGAGGCCGCTTTCATGAGAGTTTTAAAGGCTGAATTCCCTAAAGTACTTAATGAATCCAGGACCAATGTTCATGGCCGCAATAAACACAACCGTAGAACGGGAAATGGTCGAAGTGAAGCTTTGTGTTGGCAATTATCTTGTTTTACACCAACGGCGGAACAGTTCAAGACTATGGGTCACTGGTTCGCCAAGAAATTCGATTGTCATTCACTAGGAAAGGTTCAAGGTGAAAGCTACCTATTTCGATGCAGTTTCATTTCACGGAAACTCTCTTAAGTGTCTGCATTAATATTAGAGAATTGTGGGGGATTGTTGTAAATTCTCTAATATATAATGTATAAGTAGGAGAGACATGTCCCTTTAGGTAGTGGCTTATGGGAAAAGGCACAATGATGTAGGGACATGTCCTCTAAATTAGTAAGGTGCATCTCTAGACTTTCTTAGGCTTTAGGAAAAGGTATAACCCTTATAAGGATTACACCCTAAGCCAAACGGTGCCCCAATGGCACCCTTCCATGTCTATATAAAGGAAGGTCTTGGATTCATTTTAAGGCATCAAAAAATATTCATATTTCATACATTTCCTAGAGAGTCAAGAGAGAGTTTCCTCCATTTTCCTTGTTCAAGTTCTTGTGAAAGGAGTGCCCCTTAAACAAGAAGTATCCAAGTAATCCTGGGAGAACGTTGGCCACAAGACATCCGTAGAGCAACGAGGCGGGCTAATAAGTTCTTAAGGACAGAGGCAACTCGACTTGGTTTATGAATTAGCATCTTCTACAACACTTTTTTTTTCAGGTTTTTCTAAGTTTCCATTGATTGCATATTTATTTTAATTAGTTTGCTTGAATTATGCATGTTAAAAGATGAATTACAACACATCCGTCAAACAATTTCTTGAGGAGATTAGAGGAGTACAAAATTATTATATTATATATATCATCAAAATAAAATTATTTTGACAATAATTTTCTCCTCGTTTATTTTCAATTTTGGTTTTTAATAATCGGAGTGTGATTTAATTTCTTTATCATTTTCCTTCTACAAACAAGAGGGAACAAGTTCCTCTCTTATTAGATTCAATATATATAATAAAAAAAAAATTTGACATATTTAGATTAGGAGAAAAAAATAAATATACTAATTTAAATTTAATCTGATTATATTTTAACACCTCGACATTCAAGACAGCGATGAAAATGCGAACTTTTGATTGTATCATGAGCTTGGATAAAATTGAATCTTGAGACTTGATGATGAAACAAGAGTTAGAGATTTGAGCTTGAAGACGAAGATCATAAAATCATAGGATCAAAAAACCATAAGACAATAATTATACCATAAAATCAGAAGGCTTCTAGAAGCAAAGATCCAAAATTTTTTAGAAACAACAAAGAGATCTTGTAAAGTGATTAAAAATTTTGTAGACTGCCAAACTACTTGAGGGCAACCATGGTATGATTGATTCTTAGGCAATCATGTAATTGAGCGAACTCCAAGAACTACGAATCACGATACTGTAGGAATAAAACTAATTGTAAGATCAAATTGAATCCTCAAGGACCCCCTATCCTTAAAAATCCTTTCTAAAAATTATGAATCATGATTTTGTAAGAACAAAACTTCTTCCAAAATTATATTGAATCTTCAAGGAATTTATCCTTAAAAAGCCTTTCTAAAAATAGCGAATCACGATTTTATAGGAAAAAATCTCCTTCCAAGATTGGATTGAATCCTCAATGAACCTGTTATTGAAAATCCTTTCTAAATCGTTGAAAGAAACATTATTGTAAAAAACACCACAAAAGATACAATCCCTTTGATAAGTTATATGTTCAATTTAATGCATAAGAGAAATTTAATCTCTCTCATACTTATGTTCACCGCAATAAGCTTGTATTTTAAAGTTTGAAATATGAAAAATTACAAGTTAAAAGACACATTTAAATAGACCCTTCTAAAATCCTAAGTTAACTTAAATAAGGTAAGTTAATTAAATTAAAATACTTAAAAGAATTTATAATTGAAATAATTAAACTAAATCATAAGTTAAATAAGACTTCAATTTCATGTATGTGCTTTGAATTAACATTAAAGTTCCGCCTCTGATACTAAAATATAAATTAAACTTAAAACATAAAACACAAACATTATAAGGATAATTTGCGATCAAATTTTGATTAAAAAAAAATATATATGAATGTTTAGAAAATCGTAGATCTCTGAGTCCTTTTTCCAATACAATTTCAATCACCAAAATAAGACATCATATGAGAAAGTTACGACCAAAATACCAAAACTGCACAAATCTCGTAAGAACTAACTTAACCTATTGGGCCACATGCTCAGTAACTTACTTAGACCCTATACTAACATTAATATAATGATTTAACAATGGGCTTATATAAATAATTTAATACTTAAGCACTTGTTATATTAATACATAAATAAACAAAATAATTATTTGTGTAACAACTATCTACATCCAAAACTTGTAACTCCCTTATTCAAATTCATATTTACAACAGTCCCCTACTTGAATTTTAATAAAATACTTTCATCGATCAATATAATATAAGGTCGTGCATAAATAAATGTGTCTGTCGACTTGAAAATTTACGTAGTGTTGACGATTCAGATTATACTAGAGTAACTTGTAGTTTTGAACTCTATCTCTGACAAAGTTACACACATAAATCTTTCAGGGTGAAGTCAAAAAAGCCCGTATATTACGGCTGTGCACATATATTCCAGTATAGTAGATGCTCTAGAAATGTTTTCCTAAAGTTTCATAAGAAGCGGCCTTACTTCTACATTCACATAGGTACGTCTATCAATAGTACTCATGTTGCTAGGTATTCCACTCTATATAGAGTATAGAACACAGTAAGAGTTAAATAAATCATTCTAACATCGCTTCAGGATATCATGCTCTCAGAATGGAACTCATCGATTATTATCATGATTCAACTCTCATTATTTTATAACTTGTTATTACCCATTGAACCTATTTCATGGTATCTCTAGTCTATAGGTTGGGTTACCATCATAAGTAATCTAATTATTTAATGGAAATAGTCTCATTCTTTTTGAAGTATTGAATATCTTCTCTCTTACTAAACCTTTTGTTAAAGGATTTGCCAAGTTATCATCAGTCCATACATGATCTATTCTTACAGCTCCAGTAGAGAGATATTCTCTAACTATACTGTGTTTACGACGTATTTGTCATCTTTTACTGTTATAATAACAATTCTGAATCCTTACAATAGCTGCGGTACTATCACAATGGATCAAAACAACTGGTATCGGTCTCTCCCATAAAGGGGTATCTGATAGCAAGCTTCTTAACTAAGTTGTTTCCTCACTAGTAGATGTCAATGCAATCATCTCAGACTCCATAGTGGATTGAGCTAAGATGGTTTGTTTCTTAGATTTCCAAGAGAGAGCTCCACCAACTATGTTGAAAATATACCAACTAGTAGCATTAGAATCATCTGAAATGGTGTTCCAATCTGCGTCGCTATATCCTTCAAGGACAGCGGGAAAACTCTGATAGTGTAATCCTAGGGTCATGGTCTTTTTCAGGTACCTCATAACCCTTTCAATAGCATGTCAATGCTCCATACTAAGTCTACTAGTAAATCTGCATAATAATCCTACGACATGGGAAATGTCAGGTCTAGTGCAGTAATGAGCATATCAAATACTACCAATGATGCTTGCATACTCAATTTGTCTAACACTGTCACTGGTGTTCACTTTACACTAGGATCATAAGGTGTACATGCAAGTTTACAGTCAAAGTAATTATACTTCTTCAAAATTTTCTCGATGTAATGTGATTGATCTAAAGTAATTCCATTTTCTGACCTAGTAATTTTAATACCTAAAATTACACTTGCTTCACCTAAGTCTTTCATATTAAAATTAGCATAAAGCATAGATTTAACATCATTTACAATATGGATATTGGAACCAAAGATAAGCATATCATCCACATACAAATATATAATAGAAAAAATCTCATTTTATGATTTATAGTATATACACTTATCACTTTCATTCACATTAAATCTATTTGCTAAAACTAGGTTATCAAATTTCTCATGCCATTATTTTGGTGTCTGTTTTAAGCCATATAAAGATTTATCAAGTCTAGAAACTTTATTTTCTTGACCAGGTATTACAAATCCTTCATGTTGGTCCATGTAAATCTCTTCTTCTAATTCTTCATTCAAAAAGGAAGTCTTAACATCCATTTGATGTACAACAAGATCATGGATTACAGCAAGAGAACATAAATAGATGTAATATTAGTTACTGGTGAGAAATTATCAAAGAAATCGATGTTTTCTCTTTGTCTATACCATTTGGCAACAAGTCTAGCTTATATTTATCTATTGAACCATCTGATTTTAATTTCTTCTTAAGTATCCATTTACAACCTATGGTTTTACAACCTGCAGGTAAATCTACTAAATGCCAAGTCCTATTAGACTCTAAACAACTCATTTCATCTTATATTACTTTTTGCCATAAATCAGCATCTAAAGATGACAATACTTCTTTTAGAGTAGTGGGATCTTCTTCTAAGGTGCATGCATAAAAGTCAGGACCAAATCTTTAATTGTTCTAGACCGTTTACTATTTCTAGGTGTAGTTTCAATTTCCTTATCAGATTCATTAACTTCTATTGTTGGATTAATGCTAGAGGTTGAGCAACCACTATTCTTCAAAATAAAAGAAAATTTATCCTCAAAGAAATTAGCATCAACAGATTCAACCATAACATTATTTTTTAAATCATAAAACCTATATGCTTTACTATTAACAACATAAACAATGAAAACACATTCATATATCCTACTAATAAGTTTAATCCTATTATGGTCAAAGATTCTAACATAGGCAAGACAGCCTCAAGTTCTAAGTAAAACTTTATCATTTGACTTAGGCACTCTATTGAAAATATAAAAAACAGTCAATAAAATCTCTCCCCATCAAAATGAGGTAGCACCAGAATTAGGTAAAATAGAAACTACAGCTTCAACATAAGTTCTATTTTTCCTTTCGGCCTTCCATTCATTTCAGAAGAATAAGATGCAGTCTTCTCATGAATAATACCATGCACTTTATATAATTCAATAAAAGATATAGTGTCATACTCAGTGCCTCTATCACTATGAAATCTTTTAATTTTCCTATTAAATTGATTTTCAATATATGAGTGAAATATTTTAGACATGTCAAACGCTTCATTTTTATTTTTCATAAGATAAACATATGTATAATTTGAAGAATCATCAATAAACATGATAAAATATCATTTTCCACCAAACTCACAAATGTCTGAATGTATTAAGTCTAATGGTTCAGATTCTCTAATTACAGATTTGTGTGGAGTTTTAGTGATTTTTGCTTGACTACGGAATTCACATTTTTCAAATTCATTCAGAGACATTCGGGAATTAAACCTAAGTTACTCATGTTCTTAATAATGCGTTTATTAACATGACAAAGTCGAGCATGCCAAACATTGAAGGAATACAACATGTAAACAAAAGAATCAATTTTATTTATAGCAACATTGAGTTTGAACATTCCATCAATAGCATAACCTTTTCCCATAAATATATTTTTTAGTGAGTGTATATAAATCGGCCCCAATACTTTGTGTAAACCCAGCCTTATTTAGGAGATAGCCTGAAACCAAGTTCTTCCTTATCTTAGGAGTGTGCAACACATCATTGAGAATAACAGTCTTCCCAGAGGTGAACTTTAGTTCCACGTCACCAGTCCCAGCAACCATAATGGTGTGGGAGTTACCCAGCAACATTTTCTTGTCCACAGCTTCCGCATAGGACTTGAACAAAGCGAGATCATAACAAACATGATGAGAACCGCCAGTGTCAACCCACCAACCCTCAGATGCACCAACCATATTGATCTCAGAGATCATAGCAATAAGTTAGTCTTCGGTAAAGTTTGCTTGTGGAGCAGAACGCTTATTCTGACAGTTCCGAGCAAGATGTCCTAGTTTGCCACAGTTGTAGCATTTGAACTGGCCATTATCATTTCTTGAAGGAGGTTGGTGATTGTTCTGGTTATTTTGGATTTTGTTGTTGGGGTTTTGGTGATTATGATTTTTATTGTTCTTAGGGTTAAACTTTTTCTTCATATTCTTACCATTAGGTTTCATGACTACAGAGGCATGTTTTTTATTATTTGACACAACTAAGATCTCTTCTTTTTGATCCTGTTTACGAGCTTCCTCTTCTATGCGAAGGCGGGTAATAAGAATCTCTAGGGAAAATTACTTAGTTTTATGTCTAAGTGTACCTTTAAAGTTTTTCCAGGATGGGAGAAGTTTATCAATTATGGCAGTTACTTGGAATTATTCGTCTAGAGACATACCCTCAGATATAATCTTATGGGCTATTTTTTATAATTCATAGGATTGGAATTCTACAGATTTATCATCTATCATTGGTATCTAAGGTAACGAGTAACATCATATTTTTTAGATCCAACCTCTTCAGTATCATATTTGTTCTGAAGGGCATCCCAAACATCTTTAGCAGTTTTCCTAGAACTATATCTATCATAAAATTCATCAGAAAGGCCATTAAGTATATAGTTTTTGCATATAAAATTATTTTCCTCCCAATTTTCATGCTCCCTAATTTGGAATATGGTAGGATCATCAGAGAATTTGGGTTTTTCAGACATACAAAAGTTTGCTAGCTTTTTAATAGTGAGGAAAAACATCATTTTTAATCTCTAACGTTTAAGCATGAGTGACCTGTACATAGTTCAGGTGTTAGACACTTGAGTGATTGGCTATAGGCCAAGTGGGAGATTGTTGGACAATTATGACCCATAGCATCACTATTTGTAAAAGACATGGTGTTCTTTGTACAAATTAACTATGTGACAAAGGAAATTGCTCTTTTATCATTTTGTAATTGGATTACTTAGATATATAAATGATAAAAGTCCATATGATCAGTTCCGAATTAATAAGATATGAGACAATATTAATCCATAAAAGATTTGATTATTAAATATCCCTAGTCATAGTATTATCGAGACTGGACATCGATAATGCGGAATAGGCTAGTATTGCACTTGTACGCCTTATGGAAGCTTAACGACATAGTTCTCATATATTTAAGTATTGGATACTTATGCAAGTGTGATAAGAGGTTCTGTTAACCGATGGACCGGGAACAGCTTCGCTCTGGATAGACCCCTCAGAATCCCATTGGTAGTATGACTATGTGTCTATGGGAATCCGAATCAGGGTAGGTGTATTTGGTCTTAACCTGAGACTTGCATCGCTAATACTTACGACAATCAGTATGCTTTGGTTTTGGTTGTTCAGAGCTTTAATAGGTTATGTTTACGCCTCTTCTAGGTATACTGAGAATCATAGTGTATTGGATGTGATGTCAAGATGGAAGTATCACTTCAGTCATATGGAGATGATGATCACGTATGATACAGAACTGATATTCTTAAATGCTGCAGCTATCGAGATAGTATGACTAGGTCATGATTATCCGATTATAAAGACTAGTTGCTAGTGATCCGATATATGCTTCGTACGGGGCAGACACAATTCCAGCCCCAGGCCTAGCATGTTACATCCGACACTGGATCGTAATACGCAATACATTGTATTCTACACTTGATACAGATTATATATATTCCATGTTGAATATATTTCTGGAGAATATGGTAGGCACGGTGCTTTGCTAGAAGCCAACCATGTCTTGTAAATCGGTAAGAATGTGGTACCGGGTACGCACGTGTCGGATAGTTCAACAACCGTATTTACTGCCAACATATCCAGGAATCTCTTGGGTCGCTTCCCAAAGATTCACCGATGATATTTGACTCGAACAGAATTAATATGTGATTAATTATGAGAGAAAAATTAATCTGGGATTAATTACGGCAAGAATTAATATGGGCTTAATTATAAGAGAGAGAGAATTAATCTGGGATTACTTGCGTCAAGAATTTATCTGAGATTAAATTCGTCTAGAAGAGAGAACGTGATTAATTTAGAATTAATCGGTAAAATAAATTTAATAGTTAAATTGGATTTTTCTATTTAATTTATTTATATGGGCTAAAATAATATATCGGATATATTAATTGAGATTTGATTTCAATACGGAATTAAAATTGAATTTTAATTCAAGCTAACGAATTAATTTGGAATTAATTCGTAACCGACTTCCGTAAAAATTTTACTGGGTATTATTATTTAATTAAATTAGATTTAATTACGTAGCGACGGAAAATTCGTTTAGTCGGATTAAACGCACTGGGCCCAAAGTGTGTTGTGTAAGCCAACCAAATTTTGAATTTAAAGTGGTAGGACCCACTTTACTTACATCATGTGATTCACATGTGATGGAAGTGGTTTGGCATATTAAATGAAAAGTCTTTCACACAAAACACACACTTTTGGAACAAGTTGTGAACTATTCACTCATCTCTCCCAATTTTCTCTTTTTGGCCGAAACTACTACTCCTTGGAGGAGAAATTTTTTCTTTCAATTTTTTTCAAGCTAGCACTTAAAGGGGTCAAAGAAAGGTGATAGGGAAACTCACCATTGAGTTTGGAATGCAAAAGAAAGCTTGGAGCTTCCGTAATACAAAGAAAAAGTTTTGAATCTCATCCGATCAATGTGAGTATTTCCGCAACTCCCTTTGATTTATTCACACACAAATCATCTTAGTGATCTTGTGGCATGTGTAGGACACTAACAACTTATGCCAGAATGATGGACGAGTTCACACAATGGTATAACCAAGTCTTATGCAGTACATGTAAGATAATTCAAATAAACACGCAAATTTGCACTACCGTCCATTCGGATTCGGCTACGGAATTTATGTCTGTGTTTCCATCCGATATACTGCAAGGGATAACACGCACAATCATTAATGCAATGTAAACAGACATGAAAATGAATGTGAAATAATATAGCGAAACATAAATAAAAGTAAAAGCGAAACGATAAAATAGCGATAAATGCGAGTAAATAAATAGAAAAGACAAATAACACTGAATAGAAAAAAAACAAATAAAAAAATAAATGCAAAATAATAAATAACAATAAATTGACAGAACAATAAATAAAAAATAATAAAACAACCATAAAAGTAAATGAATATAAAAAGGATATCAACCAAACGCTAGAGAAAGAAAATGTGACCAAAAGATTTGACCGTCTTTGATGTAGGACCTCGCATACCCGGTTGGACGTATTGCACGTCCAACCAGGCATGCCGTGTCCGGAACTATAAAAATACATATAGTAAAGGGTGCCCTCATGTCTTGCCTTTTAAGTTGCTTCTCAGAAGTGCGTTCGGTCGTCGCCGAAAGGATTAAAGATTACTGTTTTTCTGGTTTGCTTGTTCGCTGTTTCTACTCACTATTTCGCCGTTTCTGCTCGCTATTTTGATATTTTGGGCTGCTATTTTTGCTATTTTTGGGCTGCTGTTTTTGCTATTTTTGGCTGTTATTTTTGGGGTTTTAGGGCTTCTGTTTTCTCAGGTTTCGGTGGCTGTTTTTTGCTGGTTATTTTCTCGGTTTTGGTTTGCTATTTTGGGTGATTTTGGGACTATTTGTGGTTGTATTTTTGGGACTGTTTCAGTTATTGAGGGGCTGTTTTTTTTGTTTCGGTTGTAGGGGGTTTTTGTTGGTTTGTTGGTTTGTGTCTCGGCTGGGTGTTTGGCTTCTTGTTGGTTTGTTCATGTTGATATCTACATGTTTTGGTCTTCATGTCCATGTGGCTTAGGGGTTGCTTTGTTGTTTGTTTGCTGGTGGGGTATTTTGTGTGTTAGTGTATTCGGTAGAGGGGTATTGGTTTGTTGTTTGGCTGGTTTTATTTTGTCTGATTATTCGGTGGAGGGCTATTATTTTGACTTGGTTTTATTATTTGATTATTTGGTGAAGGGCTTTTTTTTATTGTTGTTTTCCGTGAGTGAAGGGCTATTTGTTGCTGTTTACCGTGAGTCTCTAGCCTTAGGTTTTTTGTTGATGCCGTGAGAAGAGAGAGGAAAGAGAGCATAGGTTTTGATTTTTGATTACCGTATGTGAGTGTGTGTCCATGTGAAGCCCTAGGTTTTTTGGTTGTTGTCTCTTTTTATAATGTCAATGGATCTTCAATCAAATAAATTTGGGGGATATATTTTGGGAAAGAATTTTTATAATTTTGGTGAGGAGGATATTCACAATCTCATTAAATTGGAAGGTGATTTTGAGAGGATTTTAATATGTGTTTTGCATGGGGTTTTTATTTTGGGAAGGCTTGGGCGTGTGGGGGCCTTGGCCGTGCATGGGCTTTGTGTGGTGTTGGTGTGGGCTTTCATGGGTTGCAGGGGTTTCGGGCCGAGGCAAAGGTTTGAAACAAAAATTGACAAAGTGAATCTGAGGCTAGCTAGTGAGTTCGAATCCGATAAGGTGCTAATTTTGGAGGTTTTCTTTCCTTCCGGTGTTCATTTCCCGCGACTTCCGTGACTTTTCAGGTAGTGCCTCCATACGAGGCTCATCATTGGGCTTATGTAAAAATGCAGTGTCTACAAGCAACATCAAAGGTAATAGTATTCATAGTAGCAGAAGCAGACATGGCAGATATCAAATGTCTTAAAATTATAGAAACAGATTGTAAGGATTAGAACAATATTACCTTTCACCAAGAAACAAAACTGAAACTAGGTTAAGTCACGGACTAGGTCACCCTCTTTAAGACATTTCGCGGCTCTATCCAGAAAGAGTGCTTGAAGTTGTTCGGCCTCGACGTCCCTAGGATAAAACAGCCCAAAAATATTTATGTCTCAATCGGTTAGCACAAAAACATATTGGTATGCTCACTCCCACACTCAAACTTGTGCTCAGAATCTCAAGATCAAAATAAAAAAAAAAAAAAGTGGAGGGATTGCTCCGGTTTCAGTCTCTGATTTTTTCTGTGTATATCAAAAGAGAAAAAACAATCTCTTTATAAAGAGATTATTTTTCAAAACGTTTTGAATCATTTAAGGTGTTGAAATAATGAGCATATGTTTTTATCACAAAAATTATGATTATAAACATTGCATATTTTAAAAAAATCAAAAACGTGTTAGAAAATTAAATCAAAAAAGCGTGTTAGAAAATTAAAGAAAACTTTTATAGATTTTGAATCAATTTTTAAAATTGTTTCATCTGAAAACGTCTTACAAAAAAATAATAAAGGGAAAACTGTTACGGATGTTACAAATTTTTTTTGAAAAATTAAAAGTATTTTATCTAAAAAGAGATATATATATTGCACATGCACCCGTCCCGATCCGAACCGATCGATGGACGGCGGCGGCAGTGCATGCGCATGTGGTGAACCACCATGGCCTAGCTCCCCACCTTCCACAAAAGTGGGTTCCCCTTGGGGCTCAAACCCACTTCACAACCTAACTCCTAATAAACAATAATTTGGTGTTATATTTTTCCATTATGGGATGAGGTTTCAAAAACTTGTAACTCCTTTTTTTTAAGACATTTGTAACAACTCTTTACATTCAATCTTGTAACTCCTCAATTAAAGTATGTTTGTGTAACAGCTATCTACATTCAAAACTTGTAACTCCCTTATTCAAATTCTTATTTAAAACAATAACTAACTGAATAACTTAAGCCCAATGACAACTACTATTAAATATTATATATATACATATATTTTTTTTATTTTTTTAATTTTACCGACCGACTGGTTGGTGATTGTTGGTGTACTTTAGTGCTATATTTCCCACCGACTATCAAATGAATATTTTTCAGTAATATTCTGATTGGTAGTTGATTAGAAATTATTTTTTTATCTTTTTCAGTCGATATTTGTGTAACAACTATCTACATTCAAAACTCTTAACTCCCTTATTCAAATTCATATTTGCAACAATAACTAACTGAATAACTTACTACTACTACTATTACTACTACTACTACTAGTAGTAGTACTATTACTAGTAGTAATACTACTACTACCATAAAAAATCCGCAATAAAGAAATAGGAATAATTGACAATTAATTGTTAGTTTTAACCAATTCATCTTTAACCTCAGTCTTTTTATCCTCATTCACCTCAACCTCTACCATCTTTTCTTAAGTTTTACTCATGTTTTCAACTTCACTCACAAAAACCTTAACAACAATCCCAATGTTTTCACACACATGTTTGGCCACATTCTCATTTTCACTCATAACATATCTCATGACCTCACAAGTATTTTCCCTCTCACAATCTATAACACAATTCTCCGCCTTGCCAATATTTTCACTTATATCACTCATGACTACACTCATGATTTCACTCTTATCAACACTAATAATTTCCTCAATTTCACTTACTGAAATATCATTGACGGAAGCCATCATAGAATTGATTCCTAGGAAGCCCACGTAATTTAACGAATCTCAAAAATTACAAATTACGATTTTGTAGGAATAAAACCCCTTCCAAGATCGGATTGAACCATCAATGAACATACCCTCGAAAATCTAAAATCATTGAAAAAAAATCTTGCTTGTAAAAAGACGCCACAAAAGATGAAACTCTTTTGATAAAATATGTATTCAATTTAATGAATAAGAGAAATTCAGTCTCTCACACACTTATGCTCACGGTAATAAGTTTGTATTTTAATGTCTGAAATCTGCAAAATTACAAGCTAAAGGAAACTTTAGATAAACCCTTATAAAATCCTAAATTAATTTAAATAATGAAAGCTAATTAAACTAAAATACTTAAAAGAATTCGTAATTGAACTAATAAAACTAAATCATGAGCTAAATAAGATATAAATTTCGTCAATAGGCTTTGAATTAACATTAAAGTTTAGTCTATTTTACTAAAACATAAATTAAATTTAAAAGATAAAACATAAGACTATAAGGACAACTTGCGATCGAATTTTGACCAGAAATGATTCTGAATATGTCTTTGACATAAGTATAAAATTATAGATCTTAGAGTCCTCTTCCTAATGTAACTTGAATCACCAAAATCGGATATCGGATGAGACAGTTACGTCCAAATATGAAAAATATACAAATCCCGCCAGAACTAACTTAATCAATTGGGCCACATGTCCTACCACTTACTTAAGTCCTAAACTAATAATGATTTAATAATGGACTTATACAAGTAAGTTAATAATGTAGTCCATGTTATATTAGTATATGAATGGACTGAGTAACTAACTGAATAACTTAAGCCCAACGAAAAATAAAATATTTTGCACATGCCAAGTCCATTAATCTCATGCACATACTTATTCTCATGTTG
>SKCR01031471.1:0-67058 GCA_019454045.1 Zanthoxylum bungeanum | reverse complement strand
ATTCAATTCTACACTTGTATTGTTCTAAGGTAATCAATGATTATTTTCTCTATGTTAACAGCACACAAAAGTTATCATTACGAACTATCTAACGTCGATAATATACCCTCAGGAAATACTGCAGCAGAAGACCAACACATAAAATAATTTTACCAGTCACAACTGGGTCCGCAAATCACACATATAAGAATCATGACTAGATCTATATGGGAGTTAACAAAACACAGTCTCTAGGTTCAGAAATCGTAAAATAATAAAGAATAACAACCATCAATTTTATTAAACATTAAAAGAGTTTCTAACAACCAACAACATAAATATAAGAAGTTTAGATACAAGAGTTTATCCTTAGCTTTTCCTAGGAGATTAGTTCTCCATTAGGAATAAAGATACAGCCTTGATAGATCGGAGAGACGCCATGATTTCCTTGAAGTTCTTTGTTCTCCTCTCTTGATTTTATGTTTGTGGCTCTTTGTTCTCTATTTTTCTCTTTTTTCTCTCTGATTTTCTCCTCTTTTAGGGTTTGGACAAAGTTGGCTTTATATAGGGAGGCCTCAGAATCATAATACGCATCAAAGACGTCAAAAATCAGGGTTTTGGGGCGTCCAGGATGCTGCGGGCCTGCGACACTGGTCTTTGGGCGTTGCGGCGTCCAACTTGTAGGAAAATATATACGCGTAGGATTCTATGACACGGCGCGACGCCGGTGATTGGTGTGTCGCGACGCATAACTTGATGTGCTGATTTTTGCTTTCTTCATTTTCGTTCTTCTCGCATGCTTCTGATGCGTCCGTAAGGTCCCAAAATATGCGTAATTGATCCAAACTTCATATTAATTGGTCCTAATAACAAAGCATAAAATAAACTCTAATTAAGATTAAATACAAGATAATTAAGCCGAGTTAGTGATGTTCAAAGTACACTTTCATGCACTTATCAATAGGTCAATGTCCATATCAATCACAAACTGATTTAAGGACGCTTCAGCCAGCACCCTCCAATCTTCTTTCACTTTTTTATCTAAATTATGGTACCATACCACCGGTGCTCTTTCCATCGACATCCCAAATATTTTCTACACGGTATTGGGACAGCCTAGAAAAACTCATCAATGATATATACTCATGGAGATGAACCTTTGGATCCATATTCCCGTTGAACTTTACCATTTCTGACATTTTGAACTGTGAAGGTAGATGTCCATTAAATTCCATTTCATTGTAATCTAACAAATCTTCTTGTTTGCCCTTCATTTTCTGGGAAACTATCTTCATTTGCTCCTTCAACCTTTAGAGCTCAACTTCAGTTTGTGATTTTGCCGCTCTTCCAGTGTCATAGTCATCCATATCATAATCTTCTAACACGGAATTCTCTTAAACTGTTCTATTTTCAGGCCCTTCCTGCTTCATCTCACTAGTCTCAGCCCTCACTGTTTGAGATGCCGTGTGGATTGCCTCAATGTTAACAATGGCGTTGGCCAAGTCTTATAGTTGTTCAACCATCTTATTCATTATCGTCTCTAATTGATCCATGCGGGTATTTTCACTACGAGCTCTATCATTGCTTTCCATTTCTAAGTCTATTACTTGTTTTCTGACTAGTCTACCTTATTCTTTAACCTAACAGGCTGCTATGATGGCTTCATCACAAAGCATTAGCATGATGCATGTATGTAATGTATGAAATGCATGGTGTGTTTCGCACATCAGCATAAATTCTTCAAACCTTATTCCTTTCCATACATGGTAAGTCCATATATGTCATAGGTTTGGCATAGTGTATGTACCAATAGGGGTACACAAGCTCATTCTCTCATTGGCTACTTCAATTCCATTCATCGTTAAAAGACAAAGGCCGCCATTTATAAAAAATAACTAAGCCTAATATAGGGATCGTGTCATTGTTTAAGAACATCCAAATAGGCAAAATAAGGCGTACTCCTTTTGGATGAAAGTCGATGTGAGTATCAGACTCATGTTTTTGCTCATTTAGATTATAATCAAATATTCCAAGCCCAACGAGGTTTTTCATACATGGTAGCCTGTTGTCATTTCAAAGTTTCTGGCCCAATTATCATGATATAGTTTTCATGTTTTCAACCCTATATGTTTTTATAGCTCTAACTTTCCTTTATGGATTTACTAAATTTCAGATTTATAATAACATGTTTCAGCATACTATGTTTTCATGATTAATAGCTCCAACTTATGTGGTATTTGCAAAGTATGACAGCTTTATCAGTTTTCAAGTTATATTCATGAATTGCTTTCTTATGTGACTATGAAATAACATGTTTAAGATATATATGTTTTAGATTTATCTTAATCTCAGTTCAGCAATAAATAAAATATTTTAAACATTAGTATAGTAACGCCCCTTAGCATAGCGACCCGGGTACGCTCAGTTCAGCATGCCTAATGGTTTAGATAACCCTCTTAAGTTATTACAGCTACAGTTCAGCAACTCTAATGGTTTAGATAACCCTCTTAGAATATTACAGTTGCAACTCAGTTTTCCCTGCTTACGCGGTGCTAGGTCCCGCTAAGTAAGTTTCATGCCCCCAAGTTACAGTACTCATGAGATTTCCATGATAGCTATCTTTCAGCCGTGTTAATGTATTAGCCTCGTATTTCAGAAAATACATTTTCTTTTACAACAGTTATTTTTATAAGGCAAAATGGTTATATTGTTTTACCTTTAAGCGTTCACTCACTTGGTTGTTCTAACAACTTACCCCACAAGTTTTAATTTTGGTTGCAGGAACTGCAGATTACCATGGTTGGCATAGATTTTAGATTCCAGATGCCCAATTCAGAGAAGATGGATACCAGCTGCAGTCTTAAGGATAGATGATTAGGGTCTACACATGTAAAGTCATTATGGTAGGTCGTGGGGACGAATAACGTCTTATGTATTATGCATGATGTATAAATGTATTTACACAATCACATTAAACAGTTCATGTATATATGACAAGCATGTATGTCATCATATCATAATATGTTTAGATATTGTTTGCATTAACATCACAAATTTAGCTTAGTTCATGGCATGTCACACAAAGTGAGATCAGAAGCTTAATGAGATGGTTCCATTGTCTTCTGCCAATCATGTCCTGGATATAATGGGGTATGACAGTAATTTTATTACTTAAAAGTGAAAAGAAATGAGGAATTATAATAGTTCACAAATTCTCTAGAGGAATATTTAGAATACAAGCACGCTTTAAATTCTATGTTTTTTTTCAAATTATTCAGATAATCTTACCACGCTTAAGACTATGCTTTTATAGTATTGATGTGATCTGAATCATTCTTGAATTATCTTTCCTTGTTTGAGTCGTTTTAGGATTTTTTTTCCTTTTTAATGTGTGCCACCGGTTTCCTATTTGTTGTGAAATTCCTTTATTGCCTTTCCCGGTGTAGTGAAGAGACTGTTTATTTAAACTATCAGGTCGTGTTTCAAAAAAAATGTGAGTGAAGTCCGTCTCAACGATATTCTGATGGGCCTGAACTGATGATGAGCTTTTGTGAGTTTTTTAGCTTGTCAGAAATCACCATCAACATATAGTTTTCATTGAATCCCTTGTAGATTGGTTCAGTCTTGATTTTGTAATAGAAAGTTAACATGATTATATCAAGTAAGTGTAGGACACAGATGTTGGACGACGTTGTTCCGGGCTCGCCGCCCGGTCGAGAGTACGGATTAGCCCGCGGGGGAACTAAACCGGAGAAATAACATGGAGTCGCCACCCGGTGTGAACCGGGAAAATGTGATTTAAGGTCGCACTCACCCCTCGCAAGGGAAGACCTCAACCGTTGGGTTCGGAATGGTCCCTTACTTATGCCACTTGTAATGATATGATTTGTGCAATTATCTAACCAAGCCTAAGCAACATATTTCCAAGAATATTCTACTTCTAAGTTCACATGCATGAAAGTAATCATCATAACGGCAAACATACGATATCACACAACAATCTCATGAACATGTTGAATCATCAAACACGAAAAATAAATGACAACCTAAACATAAACATAAAGAAACACCTATTGCGAAAGGAGATAACAAGATCATGCATAGAGGAATAACATATTAATGACTAAATCATGCTTGAGAAACAAGTAACATCCTAACGACCTAGTCAACAATCTTGCGAACACATCAAATGGATTAATGCAGAAATACAAATGGATGATAACATCAAAAGTATCAATAATGGAATGGCCTAGTTAATTACATAATGCAAAAGAAATCACCCAAGAAGCACTCATGTATGAAATGTGATGAAAAGAACTCAGTTCAGGGTATGCGCGTTCGTGTAGCATTTGTACACGCGTTCGAACGGTAAACAGAAGGTTCGCGTTCGTATAGCATTTGAGAACGCGTTCGAACGGGACAAGACCTGATGAAACAAAATACATATGCGTACGACTAACGTTCGTAAACACGTTCGAACGGGAAACAGAAGGTTCACGTTCATATAGCGTTCGAGAACGCGTTCGAACGAGACAAGAACTGATGCATGATAAAATAAAGAAAACTCATGCGTGTTCGAGTAGCGTTCGTAAACGTGTTCGAACGGTAAACAGAAGGTTCGCGTTCGTATAGTGTTTGAGGACGCGTTCGAACGGGACAAGACCTGATGAAACAAAATGCATGAGCGTTCGAGTAGCATTCATAAACGCATTCGAATGGGAAACAGAAGGTTCGCGTTCGTATAGTGTTCGAGAACGCATTCGAACGGGACAGGACCCGATGCATGATAGATGACGTAACACATACATAGATAAGCAAATCCACAATGTAGGACTCCGTGTGCCCGATTGAACTCATTCCCATTCCATCGGGTATACCTCGTCCGGTGCGGAAAAACATCGTGGTAAAGGTAGCCTTTAGGCACTTTCCCTCGAATAGAGGACCTTGAATCCACCCTAGTTAGCCCATGCACACAAGAATGCAATGCATGCGTAAATAAAGCAACGATATGCAAAGGGTAAATGACATAATAAAAGGCGCGTCAAAACATCGTGGTAAAGGTAGCCTTCAGGCATTTCCCTCACATAGAGGACCTTTAATCCACCATAGTTAGCCCATGCGCATTATGTTACCGTGCATATAAAAATAAAGATAACAATAATATAGGACCTCGTATGCTCAATTAAACATATCTTACATTCAATCAAACATACTCCGTACGGCGCGGCAAAGTATTGTCATAAAGGTAGCCTTTTGGACTTTTCTTCCCTCAAATAGAGAACCTTTAGACCAACATACTAAGCCCATGCGCACTACATCATCAATACACAAACAAATAACGTGCAGAAAGTACATGGCGAAATATAAAATGCGGATAATAAACAATCAAGACAAAATGAAGCGAGTTATGTGCCGTTTGCTCAAGTGGTACGTGGAGTTATATCCCAAGTACATACCGCACTACCGTCCACTCGGTATCATCTACGGAATTTACGTCTAGGTTTCCATCCTATATACTGTAAGAGACGACACATTTCCCATCCATTCAAGGGTCACAACACACATCCACAAGCGACTCTCATGTGAAGAAAATAAATAAAACAATTAAGAGATGAATAAAAATGAATAATAGAAGTGCCCTCAGGTCTAACCTTTTAAATCGCCTCTCGGACGTACGGTACACGATCGTCGGAAGGGTTAACGCTCCGCAACTCCTCCGGTTCACTGGTCCACTGCTTCCTTTCGCTGTTTCGTAGTTTGGGCTGCTGTTTTCGCTCAGTTTCGCTGCTGTTTTGCTGCTATTTTTCAGTCACTATTTTGTGGCAAAAGGCTACTATTTTTGCGGTAAAAAGGTCACTGTTTTGATGGTGATTTTCGGTGGTGTTAGTGCAGTTTTAGGGGTGATTTTCGGTGATGTAAGGGGCTGTTATTATGGACTGTTTTAGGTGATATTATGGGACAGTTTCAGGTTGTATTTGTGCGGCAATAGGGGTTTTTAGTGTTTTCGGCAATGGAGGAAGGAGGAGAAGAGAATTATTTCTTGTTGCTTCTTGCTTGTATTGGGCGTGGACTCTCTTTTATTTTTCGTGTGAGTTATGCGTGAATGCTAGGAGTTTTTTGTGTGAATGAGCTAGGAGTTCTAAGGGTTGGATTTGGGTTTCTTTTATAGGCAAAGGGTAGGGTTTCTAAGGTTTGAATAGGAATGGATCAAGTAATAAAAGGGATATCATTTATTTAGTGTCACACAAGGAAAAAAAATATATTAATGGGGACATGATTTGTTTAATAAGGAATAGGTTTATTTGATTTGTTTATTTGTTTTATTTAATTTGGTATATGATTTGTTTTATTTTGGTAAGTGGATTTGTTATTTTAGTAGGTGATTATTTAGGTTTTATTTGATTTATTTAATTTAGGAAGGATATTATTTTAATTTGTGACATGTTTTAAATGTTTTAATTATTTTTGGGTGGGTTTTGGTGGGCAAACTGGGCTTGGGCATGAGGCTAGCAGCAAAACCAGAAGTACCAACACCGTTCGAACGCCGATTCGAACGTTGCACGAACGCTCGCAATCTGCTTGACGTTCAAACGTGTTCACGAACGCAGCACGAACGAAAGCAGTGAACATGCAAATTGAATCCGATGATA
This sequence comes from Zanthoxylum bungeanum, assembly GCA_019454045.1. NCBI lineage: Eukaryota > Viridiplantae > Streptophyta > Magnoliopsida > Sapindales > Rutaceae > Zanthoxylum > Zanthoxylum bungeanum. The sequence goes on along the minus strand of SKCR01031471.1, from coordinate 60,429 downwards.
TACTTATTCTGAATTTCCCCTTCCGACATTCGTTTCCCGCGACTTCCGTGACTTAAAAGGTAGTGTCTCCAAATGAGACTCATCATAGGGACTTACATGCAAAATGAAGTGCTTACAGTCGCCCCCACTTTGATGGGACTTGTACAGTGTGTGACAATGACAATCCTATCAAAGTCGTGCAATGCATTTTTACTTACCTGGCTCGCCAGCTGCCACCTGACTTGCCTGCTGCCTCGAGCTGAGTTGATGACGCAGTGGACCTCGATTCTGGGAAACATCCCAATAACTGCAACGGACAACGGGGGCCTCTACCCTGGGATGCATCCCAATACCGCTGACAATGTGGGTCACGACCCTGGGACGCATCCCCAAAACTGATGATGCAGTGGACCTCGATCCTGGGACACATCCCAATAACTGCAACCGACAATGTGGGTCACGACCCTGGGACGCATCCCCAAAACTGCTGATGATGTGGGTCACTACCCTGGGACTCATCCCCAAAATTGCTGATGATATGTGTGGGCCTCGACCCTGGGACTCATCCCCAGACTGATGCTGACATGGGCCTCGCCCCCAAACTAATGTTGATGTGGGCCTCGCCCCCAAACTGATATTTATTCCTTCCTGAAACTGATGACATTATACTGTTGTTGTTTCTGACTGGCCTGCCTTTACCGCTTTCTCTGTTCCTTCTTTGACCTTTGGGCTTTGTTCCCAAATTATATTGAATATGGGCTTTGTTCCCGAACTGCGTTGAGAGAGGGCTTTATTCCCCTGGGTTTTATTCCCGAGCTATTTTGAAAGTGGGCTTTATTCCTCTAGCCTTTGTTCCTGAATTGTGTTGAAAGTGGGCTCTATTCCTCTAGGCTTTGTTCCCGAACTGTACTGAATGTGGGCTTTATTCCCTGGGCCTTGTTCCCGAATTATGTTAACTATGGGCTTTATTCCTGAACTGTGTTGAATGTGGGCTTTATTCTTGAACTGTACTGAATGTGGGCTTTATTCCCTGGGCCTTGTTCCCGAACTATTTCAAGATAAGGCGTTATTCCCCTGCGCCTTGTTCCCGAACTGTTTTGAAAGTGGGCTTTATTCCTCTAGGCTTTGTTCCCGAACTGTACTGAATGTGGGCTTTATTCCATGGGCCTTGTTCCCGAACCTGTTACTGATGTAGTGGGTCTTCGACCTCAAACTGATGTGGGCCTCGCCCCAAAACTGATACTGATGTGGGGCCTCGCCCCCAAACTGGTACTGAGGTGGGCCTCGCCCCCAGACTGATACTGATATGGGCCTTAACCCCAGACTGATACTGATATGGGCCTCAACCCTGGGACTCGTCCCCAAACTGCTGATGTCATATTGATGCTTCTGATTGGCTTTCATTTGCCGCTTTCTCTCTTTCTTCTTCAAAACCTGTGAATACAAAACAAACACAAAACACAAAAAGGAATGCAAAATATGTTACGTGTATGCGTGAATGAGTTTCCCATCCCGTTGGGTTAGGTCTTCCGCCAATTCCCTTGATGACATTCTTCTCTTCCTTAGAGAAAGTACTGTTTTCAATCTACCCACATTGATCGGCTCGGTGAACTCATTTCCTTCCAAGTCTGACAGTCTCACTGCCCCATTTCCCAATTTCTGAATGGATATCATGTCATTTCTGCTTGCTTCTTCCGAGGACTCCCTGTGTTCTAAACATCGTTGAGTATCATAGTGCTAGAGTTGAATGCTTTTGTCAAATATACTAATATTACAGGTTGAAAAGACGAGACTCAGGCAAGTAAACGAAATGAACGCCTTATTATCATAAAAAAAGGTTCGAACAAGTAGACAAAACCAATGTCTTTATTAAAAATGATGGAACAAATAAGCTAGGGAGAACAACTTCATCATTCGCAGTATCGCCTTCTTCCTCGACCTATGATTCTTTACTACTGTTATCCCTTATCTCAATGCAAGAAGCCTGGTGGTTGAGAGTTTGGAGGATAAAGGTTTCGGGTAGGCCGGAGTTGATCATGTAGGTGGGTGGTGGAATGGAGTGGTAATTAGGTAAGGGATTTCTGTATGTGTTAGGTTGTTCTTTTTCTGGATTGGGTATTTTATGGGAGTCAATGAGGTTTTGGACCTCATGCCTAAGGCGGGTACAGTTGTCGGTGTCATGGCCTTTTTCTTGATGGAAGTAACAATGCTGGTTTAGGTTCATGTGCGGTGGCACAGGATTTGGAAATGGCCTAGGTTCCAAAGGTTTTAGAAGTCCTTGCATCTTCAACTTTTCAAACACATTTGACAAAGGTCTACCAAGATTGGAGAATTGCCTGTTTCTGACAGTAGCAACCTCAGTAGTAGCGGGCTTGGTCTCTGAGGGCCCCCCGAAAGTCCTTCTATTTTGGCCATAAAACTTCCGATTATCGGCTTCCTCCTCCTCGATACCAATGACAGTCTCCCTCAACTGTCGAAAATCAGCAATCATTGAAGTCATCCTCCTCAGCTTACCATAAATAGAGGGCTTGGTGCCCTTGATGATCATTTTGATCTGGTCCTTCTCTGAGGGCCGAGTCTGCATCTTTAGAAGTTGGCTTCTCCAACGGTCTACATATTCCTTGAAGCTTTCTTCCGACTTCTGCTTGGTATTCTCCAAATCGCGGAGTGACAAATCAATCTCCAAATCTGTAACATACTGCTTTAGAAAAGCATCTGCCAATGCTCTCCAATCTTCCTTAACCTTTCTTTCAAGGCTATGGTACCATACTACGGGCGCCCCTTCAAGTGACATCCCAAACATTTTCTGAACTTGGCGCTGTGACAGGCCCACTGAACTCATAACTGACACATATTGTCGGAGATGGACCCTCGGATCCCCATTCCCGTTGAACTTGGCTATGTCGGGCATTTTGAACTGAGCCGACAGCTGTTCTTCAAAAGTCATTGCCTCATAATCTAGCAAGTCTTCATGTTTACCCCTCATTTTGCGGGTAACCGATTCTACTTGATCCCATAGCTTCTGTAATTCTGCCTGAGACCCAATCATTCTTCATGCCGCATATTCAGCCATATCATCATTCAAAGTGGGGATGTCATCCCCCAAATCGTTTGGAGGATCCTCACGCCTCACATTTTCAGAATTTCCCCCAGCACGGGGCATAGCCATACTAGCCACAGCAGTAGCCAAGGTTTGTAACTGTTCAGTAATCTTAGTGAGACCATTCTCCAGTTGATCCATGCGAGATACCTCATTTTCTGAATCGCTCATGTTTGCTATTGGCCTCTTAAAAAGTCTTCCCTTTTCCCTAACCCAACGAATATCTATGATGGCTCTTAAGACACAATAGAGTTAACATGGTGTGTGTATGCATGAGATGCATGAGATACGTGCGATGTGTGGAACATATAATTCGGCCCATTGTCATTTTAAAGCTTCAACCATATTATTCCAAGGTGCAAACTTGTCCCAATTGAAAAGGCCCAACAGGTTTACACTTTTGCGACAACATGGTTAAACGACTTCAAATGATAAGAAGCCCAAACACAAAATGGCCCACCGGTATTTTAGAAACTTTTGGCCCAATTGTCATAGGATACGAACTCGTCCCAGTTTAAATGGCCCAACAAGTTCTCATTTCTGACAAGAATTCCAACTGTATCCAAATGAGGATGGTCCACAAGCACAAGGAAATAGTTGCTATAGGCCATACAACTTCGGTGGGTTTACGGGAGTGTGGACAAAGACTCTCGTTGGCGAAGGATTTCCCACAACTAGGTCTCCCCACTCAAGGGTTCGAGCGACCAAGTGAGTGCACCCTTTTTTTTATACACTAAGGTACGTGCCAACGAGTTATGGTGCGTGACTGACTTTCAAATAGATTTCCCGTTGTAGATTCCCCAGAGGGAGGACGGAGCGAACTCTCTTAAAAACCCAAGCCTCTTAGGCTCTTATCGCTTGGTGACAGGAATAAACAACTAGTCCTCCAAAATAGTCCATCACGGTAGGCTACAAGTACATGATTATCTAGATGCCTTCGCAGCTTTTCCTTATAGAAAGGTAGTGAATGAGGGAAGACACCAAACCATTACCTAGCCTTAAAAGTGCCTTTGATTAAACCCCTTTCAACCCACGGTAAACACGGTTAATTAAAGCACAAATCACAATCATTACAAGGTATTATTTTGGGGCCATTCTCTATCCCCAGTGGAGTCGCCAGACTGTAGGACACAGATGTTGGACGACGTTGTTCCGGGCTCGCCGCCCGGTCGGGAGTACGGAATAGCCCACGGGGGAACTAAACCGGAGAAATAACATAGAGTCGCCACCCGGTGTGAACCGAGAAAATATGATTTAAGGCCGCTGTAGAACACAGAAATCGGCGATGCTGTTCCGGGCTCGCGGCCCGGTCGGGAGTACGGAGTAGCCCACGGGGGACTAAACCGGAGAATAAAATGGAGTCGCCACCCGGTGTGAACCGGGAAAATGATTTAAGGCCGCACTCACCCCTCGCAAGGGAAGACCTCAAACCGTTGGGTTCGGAATGGTCTCTTACTTATGTCACTTGTAATGAACGGATTTGTGCAATAATTTAACTAGGTCTACGCAACATATATGCTCAAGAGTAACTTAGATCTAGTTCGCATTCATCAAAGTAAATCCTAGTCTAAGTTTGCATGCTTTGAAAGTAATTATCACAACGGAAAACATACGATATCACACAATGAGCATGTTGAATCATCAAATACAAAGAATAAATAACATCTTAAACATAAACGCAATTTAAATTCCTATTGTGAAAGAAAATAACTAAATCATGCATAAAAATAAATAACACACTAAACTAAATCATGCTTAAGAAATAAATAACATACTAACGACTTAAATAAATAACATGCTAACGACTAATCATGCTCGCATACATGTTTGGATGAAACGAAATACGTGTGTCTCTTAAGTAGTACGTGGTATTGTATCCCGAGTGCAAACAGCACTACCGTCCATTCAGATTTGGCTACGGAATTTACGTCCGGGTTTCCATCCGATGTACCACAAAAGAGAACACGCATTCCGTTCACCCGGAATTCACATCATGCATCAACAAATGACTCTCATGCGATAATATATTAAAAAAAATGAAGAATAATAAATACAGAAGGTGCCCTCAGGTCTAACCTTTTTTTTCGTCTCTCGAAAGCGCGTTACACGGCCGTCGGAAGGGTTGATATTCCGCAACTTTCCTGGTTCACTAATCCAACATTTTTGGTCTCGTTTAGGGTTGCAGTGAAGAGAGAAGCAATGTCTTAGGTTTTTGTTACTGCCCAGTTCGAGAGAGAAAGGAGGAGGGTGGAGGTTTGCTAGGGTTTGTTGAAGATGGAGGGGGCTATCTGTGCGTGAGGAAGGCTTAGGGCTTATGGTTCTTGATAGTGCCGAGTGTGGAGATATGAGAGAGGAAGCTATGTGAATTGTGTGAGTCTGGTTCAGGGTTTTTTTTACTACCGTGGGTTAGAGTGCATGAGGATAGGAGAGAGGGTCGGAAAGAGTAGAGGCGAGAGGTGAAGGAGAGCAGACTTTAGGGTTTTTTTGTGTCGTTGAATGAGAGAGGGTAGTGCCGTGAAAGAGATAAGGGCTTAGGGCATATGGTTCTGTTGTTTTTGGTGACGGCTGTGGGATGAGATTGGGGGGTTGAGTGTTTAGGGTTTGTTCAGGGTCTGAGCATGGTGTGAGGAGAGGCCAAGAGTGAGGGTTGAGAGAGATGGAGGGGCTGAGTGGTCTGCTTTGAGGGTTGTAGCGTGCGTAGAGAACCCAACAGAGGGACGTGTCTAGGGTTTGTCTTTTATAGTGGAGAGGTTTAAGGGAGTAGGTGCATTGATTGGGGAGGTAATTATTTGATGGAGAGTGGTTAGTGGCTAGTGCAAGTTGGTGAGTGGAGTGGTTTGTTTTAAGGGTTTTATCTATTTGTGAATGGCTCATGTGCTAAGGGTTTATTATTCTACGTGGGGTGCCTTTTATTTTGTTGAAAGTGATGGGAGGTGGTTGTTACGAGAGGGGAGGCAGTAGGATTATTTGTTGGTTTGTGTTTGTGAGGCTTAGTAAATGGGATGGGGGTGGTGAGGCTTATGCTGGCTTCTTGTGTATGGCTAGTGTGGGTGTTTGAATAATGCATGCATGGGCTCATGCGTTTTTTGTTACGTGGGGATTATGGGCATTCATGGGTGTTGCTTGGGTTTTTTGTTGCTTTGTGTTTGGGTGAGGCATGTGCGTGAGGTGAAGGAATGAGGTTTTGTGATTGTGTGATTTGTTTGTTTGTGACTGGTGGCTTTGTTGATGGAATTGTTTTGTTTTGTGATTGGTGGCTTTAGGGTTTGGGTGTGGGCTTTGGCTTATTTTGGTGGGCTTGGTGTATGGTTTGAAACGGAGATCCAACAAGCGAACCCGAAGCTAAACAAGCGAATTAAATCCAACAAAATGTCAATTCTTGACCCTTCCCTTCCGACGTCTGTTTCCCGCGACTTCCGTAACTTAAAAGGTAGTGCCTCCGTTCGAGGCTCATAATCGGGACTTACATGCAAAAATGCAGTGCCTACAGCCGCACTCACCCCTCGCAAGGGAAGACCTCAAACCGTTGGGTTCGGAATGGTCCCTTACTTATTCCACTTGTAATGATATGATTTGTGCAATAATCTAACCAAGCCTAAGCAACATATTTCCAAGAATATTCTACTTCTAAGTTCACATGCATGAAAGTAATCATCATAACGGCAAACATACGATATCACACAACAATCTCATGAACATGTTGAATCATCAAACACGAAAAATAAATGACAACCTAAACATAAACATAAAGAAACACCTATTGCAAAAGGAGATAACAAGATCATGCATAGAGGAATAACATACTAATGACTAAATCATGCTTGAGAAACAAGTAACATCCTAACGACCTAGTCATGCTTGAACAAAATCTTGCGAACAAATCAAATGGATGATAACAGCAAAAGTATCAATAATGGAATGGCCTAGTTAATTACATAATGCAAGAGAAATCACCCAAGAAGCAATCATGCATGAAATGTGATGAAAATGACTCAGTTCAGTGTATGCGCGTTCGTGTAGCGTTCGTACACGCATTCGAACGGTAAATAGAAGGTTCACATTCGTATAGCGTTTGAGAACGCATTCGAACGAGACAAGACCTGATGAAATAAAATGCATGCGCGTTCGAGTAGCGTTCATAAACGCGTTCGAACGGAAACAGAAGGTTCGCGTTCGTATAGCGTTCGAGAACGTGTTCGAATAGCGTTCGAGAACGCGTTCGAACGGGACAAGACCTGATGCATGATAAAATAAAGAAAACTCATGCGTGTTCGAGTAGCGTTCGTAAACGCGTTCGAACGGTAAACAGAAGGTTCACGTTCGTATAGCGTTTGAGGATGCGTTCGAACAGGACAAGATCTGATGAAACAAAATACATGTGTGTTCGAGTAGCGTTCATAAACGCGTTCGAACGGGAAACAGAAGGTTCGCGTTCGAACGGGAAACAGAAGGTTCGCGTTCGTATAGTGTTCGAGAACACGTTCGAACGGGACAGGACCCGATGCATGATAGATGACGCAACACATACATAAATAAGCAAATCTACAATATAGGACCCCGTGTGCCCGATTGAACTCATTCCCATTCCATCGAGTGTACCTCATCCGACGCGGCAAAACATCGTGGTAAAGGTAACCTTTAGGCACTTTCCCTCGAATAGAGGACCTTGAATCCACCCTAGTTAGCCCATGCGCACAAGAATGCAATGCATGCGTAATTAAAGCAACGATATGCAAAGGGTAAATGACATAATAAAAGGCGCGGCAAAACATCGTGGTAAAGGTAGCCTTCAGGCATTTCCCTCGAATAGAGAACCTTTAATCCACCCTAGTTAGCTTATGCGCATTATGTTACCGTGCATATAAAAATAAAGACAACAATAATATAGGACCTCGTATGCTCGATTAAACATATCTCATATTCAATCAAACATACTTAGTCCGGCGCGGCAAAGTATTGTCCTAAAGGTAGCCTTTTGGATTTTTCTTCCCTCAAATAGAGAACCTTTAGACCAACATACTAAGCCCATGCGCACTACATCATCAATGCACAAACAAATAACGTGCAGAAAGTACATGGCGAAATATAAAATGCGGATAATAAACAATCAAGACAAAATGAAGCGAGATATGTGCCGTTTGCTCAAGTGGTACGTGGAGTTCTATCCCAAGTACAGACCGCATTTGGGCCGCTGTTTTCGCTCAGTTTCGCTGCTGTTTTTCAGTCACTGTTTTGTGGCAAAAGGCTACTATTTTTGCGGTAAAAAGGTCATTGTTTTGATGGTGATTTTCGGTGGTGTTAGTGCAGTTTTAGGGGTGATTTTCGGTCACTGTTTTGTGTCATTTGGTGCGAAAAGACATGAATTGTCACTACAATATATCTCATTGTTGCGATAATGAGACCTACAGACATGAGGAACATTCTGACTCTCATTATCACGACAATGGATCCTAATTGCGCAACAATGAGACCTGCAGACATGATGAGCATTCTAACTCCCATTGTCACGACAATGAGTCTCTGGTGCGAAAAAACATGAGTAAAAATCATGTCTTTTGGAAGCAATCTTTGATTGCTTAGATATAGGATACGGTTTTCTTCATATAAAATTAATTTTTCTGATATAAGTTTTCAAGTAGAGATTCAACAAAATATTGTGTTGTATCTCTAATATTTTGTTGTATCCTATAATAAATTTGTCGCAAGCCTTACAGTACATTATGAGGGCAAATATTACTCTAAAATAATATAATACAAGCCTCAAAACTAAACTCTCCATAATTTCAATCATTTGTTCTTTCAGTTTTTCCTCAACATGGGCTTCATTAGGTATTCTATTATTTCAAATACTTATAATTTTAAACCTATTATTAAGATATTTCAAATACTTATAATTTTGGGGAAAAATATATTTTTAATATGATTATGAGTACTTTCAAATGGACGTGTGAGCCATCTATCAAAATTTAATAAATTTAAAATTAGTTATTAAATACTGCTTAGGTCATATCCGAGCGCTAACCCACTCGAGAGAGTAGGTTCGAGTGCTGGCACTATTCACGGGTTGGGCCGGGTTTTTTTAATTTTTACTAAACCCGATCAAATTGGGTCACACGAGTTGATAAATCTAAACCCAAAATTTGAGAATACAAACCCGTGTGGGTTGGGTCACTCGAGTCGAGAAGCGAAAAAAAAAAGAATTTTTTATATATTAATTATTTTGATATATAAATACTAACTATTTTATCCTGAAACTTGTCATACATATAAAATTTCAAGATAATAAAATTAATAACAACTGAAATAATAGTAAAAAATAATAAATTTTTTAGAAAAAAAAACATTATTTGATTGTCAAACCCATTACCCAACCCACAAAAATCGGGTGGGCTAACCCAAAATGTTTTTTTTTTAAAAACATTTATCAATGTTTTTGATATTTCTAATCATCGTCGTCGTGGTCATCATCATCAAGTGTAGTAGCATAAACAATACAACACTAGTATTATATCAAATCATAAAATCAATGATCCACCTCTAATTTCTTTTTTGGCCTTTTTTATTAGAGAAACTTGTGGTGATGAATGACAGAAGAAGGCAGACAAAAGAAGCACAGATTGAGCTGGTGGTGAAAGTTTTTGGAGCCCTACTCCTACTGAGATCACTTGAGTGAGTCACTGTATGATCTTTTGGGCACAACTGTAAAGTGTAAATAGAGAGACATGTCTAATTGAGAAATGAGCAATTATTATCAGAAGGGAAAGGCTTAAGTAAATGGGGGGTCGCTTTCATATTTTGGCCTACAATCTAAATATAAAAGATTCACCTGACATGTTGACATTATACAGAGGTGGTCCTGTAAAACTTTCTGTATTGATGATCATCATCACCATCATCTGAATTCTGATCATTTGTCAGAAGATCAAAAAGAAATTAATTAATATTATTCTTGAAAGGAGAGATTGGGAAAAAAAAATTATTGTTGTTGATTTTTTTCTTTTTAAATATGAAATTCATTGATAAGTAAAAATATTACAATAATATAAATATACGAATATATCAGTAGAATATAAATTTAAGAAAAAATATCAAGACTCAAGTTCAGTTACAACTTAGCATCAAAAATAACAACATAATTCTGTGCACTATAAAATTATCATAACTGCTCCAAACTCACATCCACGCTTGATGATTCCAAACTTCAAGATTAAAAGAGAATAACACAATACACAAAATAAAATATAAAATCATTACAATGACAAAGCAAATTCATAATAAAACACAACCAAAAAATTTAAATTTTTTCTTTTAGAACTACCGGACGGAATTCGATAAATCCTCGGTTACTGTATACTTGTATAAGACATGAAAACAAAATTCAACAAAACAATTAAGATAAAATTAGAAACCTACGCTGTAGAATGGCGAAAATTATATTATGTGCCGGATGTATATGTCATTTCTCTCACAGCAGACGTATACTTGTATAAGACATGAAAACAAAATTCAACAAAACAATTAAGATAAAATTAGAAACCTATGCTGTAGAATGGCGAAAATTATATTATGTGCCGGGTGTATATGTCATCTCTCTCACAGCAGACGGGCCCCACAAGCACATGATATACCACCTCGTAGAATGGACCACCAATACAAATTTCTTTTAAGGAATCAATTCTCAACTAGAAAACAATTTCCAGCAATATTTTTTTCCTACTTAAAAAATTGAAAAAGAATAGTATATTTGATATTTTAATGTCTTTCCGAGTATCAAAACTATAATAAGAGGTTCTTTCAAATGCCTAATTTTTTATTTTTTATTTTTTATTTTTTATTTTTTTGCCTCTCTATTGTGTGTTTCTAGTTTATCTTTAAAAAAACAAAAACAAAAACAAAAACAAAAACAAAAAAAACAAAAAAAACAAAAAAACAAAAAAAAAAAAGAGAAAAAACATCAACTACTTTGTTACCATGAGGTATCGGAATATTTAATCAATTCAATCAACTACTTTGTTGAGTCATGGTTAAACCCAAACTGGAAACTAAAAATGAAGAGCAGACCCACCACGGTCGGGTCGGGTCGAAAACCTGCCTATTTTGATATAATTAAATGTTTAAGGATCAAAATTTAAAAATAAGTAGTAAATATTGAAAATAAGTAAATTCATAAATATTTATAATATCGGGTCAGAGTCGATCCGATTTTTAAAATCATGATCCTAGCAGGTCCGATCAAACCTAAAGAGAAAAAAAAGGCTACATAAAACAATATCATTTTCCACAGTATATTTACAGTCTTCCAAGTTCATACTTCGTTCAATAAAAAGCCTCTTGGTATCCAGAAGTATATTAGAATAATTGTCACTGAAGTGTCAGTTAGAAAAGAATATTGCTCTAAATACATATACAATATGATTAATCCAGCAGATGCATACCCTTTGTACTAAGGATGCAATTAAGATACTTGCATGGCTCTCACACGGGCAGTCAATTCGCGGACTTGACTCCTCAAACGCTCAGGATTGCAAAAGAAGTCAACAAAAACCCGCCTTTGAAGCCCAATCTCCTGAGAATGATGTTTAATAATCTGCAAGCATGCCAGAAATTGATATATGATATTCGGTCATAGAACAAAGCAATCTAATAATAAAACAGACTGAGAAGATCATATTAGTGTTTGTGTTATATTACCTCGTTCTTTTTGCAATGCTCAAGTGTCACTTCTTCCACTGCGGCAGAGAATCTTGCGTTGATCTTTTCCATTTCATCAAGCTCTTTCATCAATGGCTTTAAAAGGTGTCACATGTCACCGAAGCACACATGGAGAGTTAGAAGAACACAGAAGAATCCATGAAAAGGAGGCAGTAGTAAAATGAGAAGGAAAAAAGAACGAAATCAGCTTGATGCAAAAAGGAACCTAAGCCCATATGTCAGTGGCAAACCATTAACAAAGTACTTCAATCACCTCTTGAAGAACTTCAAGATCACTAATACCCAATGTCTCTTTCAAGTTTCAAAATCTTAAAAGCATTAATGCAAACCCAAAATTATACTCTTGTGAAGTTGCATACATTTGAATCTATGAATATTATCATTACCCTTATTCTCATTTTAACCATTTAAAGAAAAAATGTGCACTAAACCCTCCAATTAAACACGGTTAGCAGCACAGCACAGCAAGAATCTATGAATCCAACAGATTGGGGACTGCAAAGAGAAGAGAAAAATCACGTCTCTCACTTAATAACAACGGAGAAACAGACTTTTCCAGATTTCCTGGTACATTTCAATGACTGGATTACCCTCACCCTCTCATGTTTCCCTGATATTAACTGATGCTACTTGACTAAGTGCATATGTGGTGTCTGAGATTCTATCACCCCTATATCATTCTCCATACTCCATATTAAAAATTATTACCAATTGTAAAAGGCAGTACTGCAGCCAGCAAATACTACAGAAACACGATTAATCAAAATCTGGACTAAACAAGCAACAGGAGCGAGTTGGAAGAAATATTAAACAAGCAAATGTGAACATGACACTTGGATGACGAAGATCCTACCCGAGGTGTCAGGATTGGTTGTGCAGTTGTTGAAGATGCAAATAATAGTTGCTGCAAACTTTGAATAAGAGTGCATCTACAACACAGACGGAAAAAAAAAACGAGATGTTTGCAACAAATTAAAATGATGCTCAGCATTACTACATTGCACAAGACAAATGATATTAGCAGCTGCTTTTTGAGAATAAGTCAAAATCATAAATAGATGGTTTATATTCGCCTGAACATGATAAAACCTGACTGGAATTTCAGCACTTGATTAGATCTTTTAATTTTATTTCCCTTCATATCTCCTTTTTCCCCTAAATACAACTTGGTGGCATAAATACAATTTGGTTTAGCATTCATAGTGAGAGCAACATAATGTGATCTGCAAATAACTCACAGCTCATTGATACATCTATTTCTGTCCCCTGGAAGGGAATTCTCAAGATCAGACTGAAGGGCCATCAAGTCTGCATGAAGACCAGAAATCTGCTGCACAATCCCAGGAGCTGATACATATGTTGACAGCCCAGCTTGAGCATCTAAGTACAATAATAGTAAAAGCAAGCAAAAAGTAAAATTTCAATATGAATATAAATATTGAAAATAACGCCAAAATTTCAAAAAAACAATCTTTCTTAAACGAAAAAAATTTATGCTTATTACTTGAATGGATACTGAAAAGATCTCTGACACCATGTAGAAAAGTGTCCCGATCATCCACTGCTCCTTGTTCTTGTACGTCAGATGCAGTTTCAATGAGTGCAAGGCAACGACCCTGTAACAAATTTATGATTCAGAAAAAGGGATAAAAAGAAGGTTTCAGAGTGATCTGAAGCAAATTAACAGAATCAAAATAAGAAGAATGCAAACAGGAGGTATTACTATTATTTTAAGGGGAAAAACATTCATAAGCTAAGTAAAGCCTGGAGTGTGGGGATAGAGAGATCAAAGCTCAGAGTTGAGTGCTAAGAGAGCCCCATAAGCCTCGGTGCATATTCTCAGAGTAAATTTCCATATGTGCGATCTTATGGATTTCATTTTAAACCAAATGAAAACTCCAAACCTTTACCTCCACTTTACAAACTTTTACAAGATTTGGCTTAAAATGATTACTTGAATTTCTAGCCATTAGATCCATGAAATTCAATGGTAGATGAATCATGAATGATGAGTTATATGCTTTTCTTCCTTTCAACCTACAATATTGGTTTGGGTAAATCATATGAATGAAAACTTGAGTCATCATTTTAAGATAAAAATTAAGGGAACCCAACCTATATATATTGTTGTTGACTAAAACTTAAAAAATTCCACCACATGGTAAGTGGTAGGCTTACCGGAGATCTAAAATTAATCTTTTTGGGTACCAAAAATAAAATTAGGGCCAAAACCCACAAACACAAGCAGAGAGACACCCCCAAAATTTAAGAGCGTAGTACCACTCGGCCTTCAGTTGCTGATAGGTATCCTTGAAGCTCTGACTCAATAATTTTAAGCAGTGAATATGCTCCAAGCATGTTTCTCTTTTCCAGATGGCAAGCTAGTTTTAAGAACTGATGCCTTGCAAGCTGGTTGATCAAGTGACTGATGAACTGCCAATGAAATTGAGAACGTAAAATATCCTTGCACAAATAAACGGACATAAATTTAAATATTACTGTTGTATCACAATCTGACAGTGGCTGCATAGAAAATGATTATACGCTAGGTAATGTGAAATGACTGAACTTTTCTGTGATGTGAACCTAGTCAGACGAAGTTCATAGCAACATTAAAGGCCAAACTACGTACTTGTTTCAGATATTGCAAACGAGTACTTAAGGCGTTACAGGAAAACCTTTATGGACCTGTGTAATATCAATCCAAAATAATTAAGAAGAAACTATATTCCAAATACCAGGGTTCTTGTTTCCCACATAAGCTTAAATACAATAAAGTAATGATCAACCTACCATGATATTAACAAGCAAACAGCTACCTCGCCACAGAAAGCCCAAATTATACTGTATGTTTATACTTTCACACTATACTTATGTTTATATTATACTTTCATACTCGCAAAGCAAGTTTTGAAACAAGCAAAGTGGTAAAATTATAAAGTAGGCAACATACCACTTTCTGTCTATTAATATAGAATTCTTGGCGCATGACCTTCAAATCGTAATCACCTACAAGTTCATAAACCATCATAGAATTATGAAGTTGGATATTTTCTGATTCTGAAAAAATATAGGGTTGGATATTTACGTCTAATGATTCTGAAATAGAAAAGCTACCACAAAATACCTTGTAAAATGTATGTGTCTTGGAGTTGAGCCAGCTCCCAACAAAGATCGAGAATAGTCTGAAATGAATACAGATTTGGTAGAGAATTAAACAAAGATAGTCAAAAGAAAACCCAAAATGACATTGACCAGACACATAGACAGATGCAAAACTTGTGTATGATCCTATCAAATATTGAAAGCAAAAGATTTGAAACATTAAAATCTTTTGGGAATTACAAAAAAAAAAAAAAAAATCCAAGGTCAAAGAAATAACTAGTTATACGGTAATTATATCCTCGGACCCACAGCAACTGCACTTGGAAACTGTTCTGACCATGACCAAACAGTTCATGTTGATGTGGGAGATGCTGACTCTAACAATCGGCCTGTGATTATTTGCCAAATGCTGTAGCAAACACCTTTATCAAGGCCGGTTATCATCACTCAATTTTATGTACCGATATACTTTAAAAAAAAAAATGGCCCAGCGCACGAGGCTTTCCCATAAGAAATCATTTAATTAATTGTAAGGAAACCTTTCACCACTGCTTCTCACCAATGTCTTTCATCACGTTCAACTCATAACCATATCCCTCTATTTTGACAACTTTCTTTCTCTTTAAAACCTCTTGCTCTGTCTCTCCCATCAACCTAATTATGCTTTTAGCTTTCAGGATTTCTATCTGACAAGTTATCCCGAGTTAAACATATATTAGAAGCTTCTAAGTATTATGATTTTATTAGCTTTGAAGAAATTGAGGAAACCCTCTTTTTATTTTCTTATTTTAAACTATACAAGAATTAGTCATATATAGCCTTCAGTCTTTTCTATAAAAGGAAGATAAATCTACCCATAATCAATTATAATCAATTACCATATCTCTAGCAATCTTAAAGATATTTTCCTATTTTTAAACTCCCCCTCAAGCTGGAGCATATAGATCATATGCACCAAGCTTGTTACAAATAAAATCAATACGAGGACCGCGAAGAGACTTAGTGAGGATGTCCGCTAATTGTCCTTCAGAGTTGACGAAGCTAGTGACCATGCATCCAGATAAAATTTTATCCCTGATAAAGTGACAATCGACTTTTATGTGCTTGGTCCTTTCATGAAACACAGGGTTAGATGCTATATGTAGTGCTGCTTGGTTGTCACAAATTAGCTTCATGTGTGTCCCACCTCCAAACTTTAATTCCTATAACAACTGTTTTAACCATACTAACTCACATGTTGCCAAGCCCATAGCTCGATATTCTGCTTCGCACTAGACCTGGCAACAACTGCTTGTTTCTTACTTTTCCAGGATACTAGGTTGCCTCCAATTAAAACACAATATCCTGTAGTAGAACGCCTGTCGGACGGAGAGCCTGCATAATCTGCATCAGAATATCCAACTATCTCAGTATTGCCTTTATCTTCATACAATAATCCTTGTCCTGGCGCTTCTTAATATACTTAAGAATACGTATGACAGCATCCCAATGACTTTCACATGGAGTTTGCAGGAATTGGCTAAGCACACTGACTGCGAATGAGATATCTGGGCTAGTAATTGTAAGATAGTTCAACTTTCCAACTAACCGCCTATATCGTCCAGGATCTTTTAGTGGCTCTCCAACTAGTTTCCTATACTCCTCAGGTTTTCCAATGGCTCCCCCTCTTTTGGCAGAAGTTTAACATTTGGATCCATGGGCGTGTCAACAGGTTTACAATCTAACATGCCTGTTTCTTGAAGAATGTCTATAGCATATTTTCTCTGAGAGATGACTATACCGGTATGAGATTGAGCTACTTCTATGCCAAGGAAGTACTTTAGTAGTCCTAAATCCTTAGTCTGAAAATGATTAAATAAATGTGTTTTCAGTTGTCGAATTCCCTCTTGGTCACTTCCAGTAATGACTATATCATCCACATATACAACCAAGTAAATGCATTGGCCATTGGAATGGCGATAGAAAACTGAGTGGTCTGCTTCGCTACGAGTCATACCAAATTTCTGAATGACAGTACTAAATCTCCCAAACCAAGCACGAGGAGACTGTTTGAGACCATACAGAGAGCGACGAAGCCGACAAACCAGACCATACTCCCCCTGAGCAACAAAACCAGGGGGTTGCTCCATATAGACTTCCTCTTGGAGGTCTCCATGAAGGAAGGCATTCTTGATGTCCAGCTGATAGAGTGGCCAGTGACGCATAGCAGCCATGGAGAGAAACAGGCGGACGGAAGCAATTTTGGCTACAGGAGAAAAAGTGTCACCATAGTCCAAACCAAATATCTGGGTATAACCTTTAGCAACAAGGCGAGCCTTGAGTCGATCAATCTGCCCATCAGGACCAACTTTCACCGCATAAACCCATCGACAACCAACTGTAGATTTCCCGGGGGTTAACGGAACCAAATCCCAAGTGCCACTTGAGTGTAAAGCAGCCATTTCATCTATCATTGCTTGTTTCCATCCTGGATCAGACAAAGCCTCATGGACATTTCTAGGAAGAGGAACAGAAGAGACAAGGTGGAGACAAAAGCAAAATATGGAGCAGATAAACGATGATAACTGAGAGAAATGTATAAATAGGATGTGGATTACGAGTGGAACGAATACCTTTACTGGTGGCAATTGGGCCAGGAAGGTCCAATGTACGGGCAGGAGCTGGAGCAGGTTGTGAGTCAGTGGCTGCAGTGTCAATGCCGGCGGAAGATAGAGAACGAGGACGACGGTGATATACCTGAAGAGGACGTGATGGTGACATAGTCTCAAGTGGAGGATGAAAAATGGAACAGGTAGTACCGTAGAAGGGGCGGGAGGAAGAGTCGGGGTATGAGGAGAGAAGTAAGGTGATGACTCGAAGAATGTGACGTCGGCAGAGAGAGAAAGTAGCGGTTATTATCTGGAGAATAACATCGGTACCCTTTTTGAAGTCGGGAATATCCTAAGAAGATGCATTTAGTAGATTTAGCAGAAAGTTTATCTTGTCCCGGGGTTAGATTATGGACAAAACACACAACCAAATATGCGAAGAGGGACCGAATAGAGAGGTTGGTTGGGAAATAAGATAGAGTGGGGAATTTGGTCTTGTAAAACAGAAGAAGGCATGCGATTAATGAGATAGCAAGCAGTAAGAACTGCATCCCCCAGAAACGAAAAGGTATATGGTTATGGATTAATAAGGTACGAGCCGTCTCAATAAGATGTCGGTTTTTTACGTTCAGCTAGACCATTTTGTTGGGGTGTGTATAGACACAAGATGACTCATGTAGAATACCTTGATGATGAGATAGGTGGTAAAAGGAGCAGAAAAATATTCCCGAGCATTATCACTACGAAATACATGAATGGGAATATCAAATTGAGTTTTGATTTCAGCACAAAATTTTCGAAAAAATAGGAAATAACTCAGAACGATCTTTCATTAAAAATAGCCAAGTATTTTGAGAGTAATCATCAATAAATGTCACAAAATACCGAAATCCCATAGCAGAATTGACACGACATGGACCCCATGTCAAAGAAGTCAAAAATACTGTATATCAAAATGACTAAGTATCTGAAATGACTAAGTATTTGTACAATCTTTTGCTGCTCATTCTGAGGAGTAAATCAAGGAAATAAATAGCAACAAAACATGGACAGCAAAGCTGTCCATTGACTGAGATAAATGTGGAGAGCAAGGCTGTCACAGCTGTCCATTGATAGCAAAGCTGTCACAGCTGTCACAGCTGTCTATTGACAGCAAAGCTGTCACAGCTGTCCATTGACAGCCCCCCTCAAATTGATGCGGGTTGATCAACAAGCATCAATTTGCTACTTAAGAAGCAATGTCGATGACGAGTGAGAGTCTTGGTGAATATATCAGCAATTTGTAGTTCAGTGGAAATGTGTGGAAGAGTGATAACACGAGCTTCAAAGGCTTCACGGATAGAATGACAGTCGACTTCAATATGCTTTGTGCGCTCATGATAGACAGGATTTGCCGTGATCTGAATAGCACTTGTATTATCGGCATGTAAAGGTGTAGGATCGTTCTCAGAGAAGTCTAACTCACCAAGCAAACCTCGAAGCCAAATAATTCGGAACAAGCAAGAGACATCGCTCGGTACTCAGATTCTGTAGAGGACTTAGAAACTCTGTCTTGCTTCTTACTCTTCCAGGAGATCAATGCATTACCTAAGAACACGCACCAACCAGTGATGGAGCGACGTGTATCAGCACACCCAGCCCAATCAGCATCGCTATAAGCAACAAGACGAGGAGAATTGTCTGCGGGAAAGAATAAGCCACGGGCAGAAGTGCCCTGAACATAGCGTATGATCCTACGAACAGCAGCCAAATGAAGATGACGAGGAGTCTGAAGAAACTGGCTGACTTGCTGTACAGCAAAAGAAATATCTGGTCTAGTGATGGTAAGATAGACAAGGCTACCCACCAATTTCCGATATAAACTGGGATCAACAAGTAAGTCACCCTCCTCTTTGCGAAGCTTGACATTTAATTCCATGGGAGTATCAACAGAGGTAGCTTCCTGCAGTCCAGCTGTAGCCACTAATCGCTAGCATATTTATGTTGATTGAGTGAAATACCAGAGGGACTACGGTGCACCTCAAGACCAAGAAAATACGTGAGAGACCCAAGATCTTTCATATGAAAGGATTTTGAGAGATGGGTCTTGAGCTGAACAAGTAAAGCAGAATCAGAACCAGTGATCACAATATCATCAACATAAACCAAAAGGACAACAATACCCATGTCTGATTTCCGAAGAAACAATGAAGTGTCATACTTGCTCTGCTTGGAAAATTGTAATAAAGTGGTTCGAAACTTATCAAACCAGGCGCGGAGCTTGTTTGAGACCATATAAAGAGAGCGACGAAGTTTACACACATTAGCGGTCGAGAAGGGAAACAATCCCGGGGGTGGCTTCATATAAATACACTCTTTAAGATCGCCGTGAAGTGAAGGAAAGCATTCTTAACATCCATCTGATGTAGTGGCCAATCATTGGAAGCAGCAAGAGCTAGGATCATACGAACAGTAGTCATCTTAGCCACAGGAGCAAATGTCTCCTCATAATTGACACCATTTGCCCGCGGAGCTTGTTTGAGACCATAAAGAGAGCGACGAAGTTTACACACATTAGCGGTCGGAGAGGGAAACAATCCCGGGGGTGGCTTCATATAAATACACTCTTTAAGATCGCCGTGAAGGAAGCATTCTTAACATCCATCTGATGTAGTGGCCAATCATTGGAAGCAGCAAGAGCTAGGATCATACGAACAGTAGTCATCTTAGCCACAGGAGCAAATGTCTCCTCATAATTGACACCATATTCCTGATTGTTCCAAGGACAACAAGCCGAGCTTTATAACGATCCAACCTTCCATCAGAGCGGACCTTGACCGAGTAAACCCATTTGCATCCCAGAGGAACTATAGTGGAAGGACAAGGCTCAATGTCCCATGTGTGATTGGCCTCTAGAGCGGCAATTTCTTCCTGCATAGCTTGTCGCCAACATTCATGCTTGACAGCATGTGAGTAGCATGTGGGAATATCAAAAATGGACAATGCAGTAGTAAGAGCAGTAGTAAGAGCTGAATAGAATTGCCAGCAGAAAAAAAACCATACCGATCTGGGGGTACAGACACTCGAGAAGAGCGACGTACCAAAGGCTCTGGAGTGTGCTGCTGCGACTGACTGATTCTGGTGCATGTTAGGATCAGATGTCTGTCGGGTGAGCCACTGGAAGAGACCGTGGGTGGGATCGTCTCGTATACACCATACCTGGTTTAAAGCGAGAACTGACTTGATGAAGATCTGAGAACTGCTGCTCAAAGGAGGGGAGGACCACAACAGAAGAAGAAGGCATAGATGACTCGGGAAAGAAATGTTGATTCTCAAAGAAAATAACATTCCTAGAAATACGTGTACGATGTAATGTAGGATCATAGCAAACAAATCCCTTTTGACACACATTATATCCTAAGAATGCACATCTAACAGATTGAGCAGATAATTTATGTCGCTCATGAGGAGGTAAATGAACAAAACATACACAACCAAAGATACGAAGATTATCATAACTAGGTTGCTTAGCAAACAAGCGGAAATAAGGAGACTCCATGTGTAAAACTTGAGAAGGTAAACGATTAATCAAATGAGTAGCAGTCTTTAGAGCCTCAACCCAAAACATGGATGGAACAGAAGATTCTAACAAAAGAGTACGTACCACATCAAGAAGATGACGATTTTTGCGTTCGGCTACTCCATTTTGTTGGGGAGTAGCAGGACATGAACGTTGATGGATAATACCTTTAGAAGCCAAGAATGCCTGAAACTCAGTAGACAAATATTCACCACCAGAATCTGTGCGTAATGTCTTAATATTCGCAGAAAATTGATTTTCAACATAGGCTAAAAACCCGGTAAAAGTACGAAAAACCTCAGATTTAGAGTGAAGAACATAAACCCAAGTGAATCTGCTATGATCATCAATGAAAGTCACATAGTATTTAAATTTTTCATGTGAACTAACCGGGGAAGGTCCCCAAACATCACTATGGATAAGATCAAAGCAGAGTGAGAAGTTCTACTTGCATGCAAAGGGAATGGAAGAGTTTGGCATGTTCTAGGTTCCAATACTCAATCTTACTCAAGATTGAACTCGCTTTCTTGGTAATAAGAACATTCTTCTTTATCTCCGAGTGTGATTCTTGTAAAACATGAGATAAGATTTGAGTATTGGATGCTAGAGACTTCGACTGCTTTGACACCATACTTAGATTGGGAACATTATTACAAGCAAAAGACGTAATAGAAGAAACTGGAGAAAGTGTTGGAACAGGTAAAAATAGTGGAAATAAGCGCCCCACTTTAGGTCCCTTCGCGATCGGCTCCCCCGTTACCTGGTCCTGCACAACACAACCATCACCAGAAAAATTAACAGCACAATTGTTATCAACTAATTGACCAACAGAAATAAGATTCGTGGAAAGCTGAGGAGCAAGAAACACATCGGTAAATGTAGAAGAGGCATTTCCGACAGCAGCGATTGGCAAAGAATCACCATTGGCAGTCTGTATGGCAGATTGTCCAGCATATGGCCGAACATGAGACAGAGTTGTGGGAGTATTTGTCATGTGATTAGAAGCCCCCGAGTCTACATACCAAAGTGTAGTAGAATTTTTACCTTGAAACCCCATCGCAGATAATGCTGAAATGAGCATCTGTTGCACCATTTCAGGGGTGCAGTAAGGTGCTGCTGGAGGTGCAAGATCAGAGGAAGAACTTGAGAAAGAGCCATGTGTTGCAGAAGTCGCTGCTGGAGGAACAGTAACAGAAGTCTGAAATGCTTGGGCCTGACGATTCTGGGGGCGGATTCGACATTCTTTGATAATATGACCCTTTTTCTTGCAATAAGAACAATATTTTTTAGGACAATTGGCAGCCATATGCCCATATTCTTTGCAACAGAAACATTGCAGATTTTTAGAAGTCATAGATGGTCCACGTCCGTGGGCAGCATAAGCCATGGTTGCTGTCCCGGAACTGCCATGAGATTGCTCCATGAGAACTTGAGTATTAAGACGTTGTTCTTCGCGAAGTAACTCACCAAAACAAGTATCAAGAGATGGAACAGGAGATCTGTTCAGCAAAGCGGAGCGAACCGATTCATATTCCGGGCGTAGTTTCATAAGAAACTGATCACGATGACTAATATTGTGAATATTCTGAATAGTCTTAAGAGCAGCAACAGGAACATCTGATGTAACCAAATCAGTATATTCATCCCAGAGAGTCGAAAATGCGAGAGTAGTAGTCTTGGATGGAAAGACTACCATGTTGAAACATGGCAATCGCATGTTCCAACTGAAAGCGACGAGCATCATTATCTTGATGATAAACTTTCTTCAAATAATTCCACATGGATTGAGCGGAGCGGTGAGCCCGCAAGTTGGAGATAATATGTGGCTCCACCGAACCAAGAATCCAAGACATTATTCGAGCATCAAGTACAGCCCAAGAAGGAGAAGACACAACATCTGTGGATTTGGCAGTATCGGAAGTTGGTGCAACATCCGTGCCATCAATATGGCCCCAAAGATCTTTTCCCTTGAGAAAAAGTTCAAACTGAAAAGCCCAAGTAGAGTAATTTTTGCCTGAAAACTTGACACAAACTGGGGCATAGTCCATTGGAAATAAATGGAACCAGGAAATGCTCAGAAACTGAAAACGAAAATGCCCAGAAACTGAAAACGAAAATGCCCAGAAACTGAAAATGAAAATGCCGAGATGTGCTGCCAAGACTCAAAAAACGCAGACACACGAAACCAAGAGAAGAAAAAATTCAACCGGCTCTGATACCATGTCAAAGATAAGTCAAAAATACTGTATATCAAAATGACTAAGTATCTGAAATGACTAAGTATTTGTACAATCTTTTGCTGCTCCATTCTGAGGAGTAAATCAAGGAAATAAATAGCAACAAAACATGGACAGCAAAGCTGTCCATTGACTGAGATAAATGTGGAGAGCAAGGCTGTCACAGCTGTCCATTGATAGCAAAGCTGTCACAGCTGTCACAGCTGTCTATTGACAGCAAAGCTGTCACAGCTGTCCATTGACACCCCAACATCGGATGAATTAACTCAAAGGGGACGGGCCCGATTATTGACTCGATTGGGAAATCGTACACGAGTATATTTCCCAGTTGACACGACTCACACATGAAGTGAAGATAATGAAGAAAGTTGCGGAACTAGCTTCTGAGCTTAGAGAGACTGGGGTGACCCAAACGGTTGTGGAGAACATCAGCAGAATCGGTGGAGGTGCAAGCGACGACCCAGGCAATGACTGCGTGAGATGATAAAGGCCTTGTGACTCACGTCCTGTACCAATCATCCGTCCCGTACCCTGGTCCTGTACAATAACAGAATGATTAAGAAATGTGACAGAACAATTCAGATCATGAGTGAGTTTACACAACAGATAAGATTGAAAGGACAACCCGGACATAAAGCACCGATTTCAGAGGTAAGGAAGGAACAGGAGAGGCTTGTCCAATTCCTTTAGCGATAGTTTTAGAACCATTAGCAAGAGTAACCATAGGAAGAGAATGAGAACTAGTTAAAGAATACAAAAGTTTTGGATTACCAGAAATGTGATCAGAGGCGCCAGAGTCCAAGACCCAGGGCCCAATTGTGAGGACTGAGTGATGCAGGCAACAGAATTACCAGTATGAGCAACGGAAGCAGATGACGAGGACTGAGAGGCCTGATACAGGAGGAAAGCTGCATATTCGGCTTTAGACAAAGTAACATTCTGAGAGGGCTGGTCGAAATAGTCCGAGGACGGGGAAAGATCAACTTGATTACTGCTCGGGTGGACGGATGGGCGGGGAGGATGATTACTGCTCGGGTCGGCCATGGCAGGGAACAGCGGCGATGAATAGTATGCGTGAACAGTGACGATGAACAGTACTCGTGAACAGTGCCCCGTGAACAGTGACGATGAACAGTGTGTGTGAACAGTACTCGTGAACAGTGACGCCGGAAAAAGAAAAAAAAGGAAACCCTAGGATCAACCTACTGATACCATGAAGAAATTGAGGAAACCCTCTTTTTATTTTCTATTTTAAACTATACAAGAATTGGCCATATATAGCCTTCAGTCTTCTCTATAAAAGGAAGATAAATCTACCCATAATCAATTACCATATCTCTAGCAATCTTAAAGATATTTTCCTATTTTTAACAGCTTTTAATCAGAAAATGGCTTACTATTCAAAGATCTATAACAGAAAAGACACATCCTGTGTCGATAAACTGAAATTCAATTGTCAATTTTGGCTAGGAAGGGTGGGGTGCATGGTAACTGGATTAAAAAGGTAAAAAAACTGAAATTTAATAGCTCAGAATCCGCCTTAGTGCAATAGGTAAAAGGCACTAACTTAATAAATATATGAATGTGTTCTTATGCCGACTTATAGAAGGAGCTATGGAAGCGCATTATCAACCTATATATTACATCTTGCTGGATAAGATATAGATAAACCAATTGCTTATATAAATCGCTTCACACAATATTAGGCGGAACCCAGCAAATAAACAGGCATATAAACAGAAAGATCTGGCAGTGAATAAGAATTAGCAGAAACTTATAATATGAACTGGAAGGAATACACGTACAAACCTCAGTTAACAATTTCTCATCTTTGTGGTGAAGATTTGAGAGTTCTCCTATCAATTCAACATGTTTTCTCCTGCACATTTATAACCAATTCAAATATTACCATGTACTAGACAAGCTAGATATGATTTTTGCATAAGATAAAGAAGAATTAGGAGAAAGATTAAAAAAAGGATAAATAAAACAGAATTGAACACTTCAACAACAATTTTAAAGATGTCATCCTATTTTGGCTAAGCACAAGTTCACATGTCACCTATGTGAAGAAAATACATATTATGTGATAAGATATGTAAATAAGGAACTCTAACACTCAGACGCTAAAACGTTACAGGTGTAAAATGTAACACTTACTTAAGTGAATGAAAATCAAGATGAATATAAGCTTCATCTGATGCTACTTGAGATTTCAGTGTCATCAGAATAGCTTGCTGCTTAGCATTCTCAACCTGGGCTTCTACCCATTGTCTTTCACTTGTTCCAAATCTGTCAAATTATTGAAACGCCCATTTAACTTTAGAAAATACCATTCAACATAATTCAAAGAGTAGCAGAACATATCAAGAAATGCTGAACGACAAGAAATAAATCCCTTAGAACTGATTTTCATATTTTTGTTTGATGCATTCCTTAGCCTGATTCTATCAAATTCCTTAAATTTGAGCTTCAAAATATATGAAATGGCACATCGATATCGATATTTAGTAGCAAGAAGGCAAAGTAACAGACAACAAAATCGCCCTACCCACCAGCCCCTTTCCTTCAGGGCACATTCAACTTAATTAATGATCAGAATCCAGCTATAAAAAGTAGAAAGAAACATCAAAAGTACAACGAAATTTTCAAAAATCAACCTATAGTAACAAACATACCAGTGTGTCTGGTTTGTCAAAAGAGATCAGATAATTAGACTTGTGCACTCGAACTGTTATGATATGCTTAAAAATGTGATGACAAAAATTTAGCTGATACATCCTTTTTTTGAGAAAAAGACATACACCCCAAGGCCCCAAAGTTTAATGAAAAGGACAAACACACACCCTTGGTAAGCGAAAAAGATTACCGCACCCCCATCTGTTAGTTTTTCCCGTTAAATAGACTGTTTGACTGGCTTTTACCTCTACAATGACCATTGTACCCTCAATTCACAGGACTATTAAATAACCATAGCATGAGACATGCCACCATCGCTGGCGCTTCAAAACCTATCAAATTAATGAGATTTTTGAAGAAAAAGACAAGTGCTTTGAGGCATAAAGAGAGGGAAAAATGGAAACAATAGCGACAGTGAAGCGAAGAGAGGAGTTGTGAGGAAGATGAGGTAACAGAACTGATCAAGTGGGCAGTGTTGTTAGGCGCACTGAGGCGCGCCTCGAGGTAAGAGGCGCACGAGGCGATCGCTGATGCGCATCCAACCGGTCGGGGCGAGGCGACGTCTAAGAGGCGACATGATGCGCAGCGAGGTGTGATGCGTCAAGAGGCGTGAGCATCATGGTTTTACGGTTTTTTCATCAGTTTTTTTACTTTTTTTTTTCCAGTTCTGTGTCTTTCTTCATCTTTTTTCTTTTATCCATTTTCTTTATTTACGATTATTTCTTTTACATTTGTGTTTCTTTTTTTCTTTTATAGTTCTGTTTTTTTTTTTTTTTACTTTTTTCAGTTCTGTTTCTTTCTTCATTTTTTTCCATTTTCTTTTGTGAATAATTTGTGAAGAAAATGTCTATAAACATCTTACAATGAGAGGCCTTTATATAGGCATTATACAACTACCATATTAAATACACAACTACCATATTAACTACCATATTAGCGACACCATTTTGTTGGGGTGTGTGAGCACAAGAGGACTCATGAAGAATACCGAGGGAGGACATGAAGTTTTTGAACGGGGTAGAAAAATATTCACGAGCATTATCACTGCGTAATATGAGTATAGGAACACCGAATTGAGTTTGAATCTCAGCACAAAAGGCTTTAAAGGTCGAAAATAACTCAGAACGATCTTTAAGTAAGAAGAGCCAAGTGTTTCAAAATGGTCATCAATAAATGTAACAAAATAGCGAAATCCCAAAACAGAGTTGACACGACAGGGACCCCAAACATCAGAATGAACTAAGTCAAATAGGGACGCAGCCCGATTATTGATACGCTTGGGAAACTTAGTACGAGTTTGTTTACCAAGTTGACACGACTCACAATTAAGGAAGATAAAGCAGAAAGATGCGGAGCTAGCTTCTGGAGCTTGGACAGACTGGGGTGACCCAACCGGCAATGAATGACTTGGGCAGAATCAGAAAAAGTGCAAGCAACGGAAGGTAGTGACTTTGAAAGGTGATAGAGGCCTTGTGACTCACGTCCTGTACCAATCATCTGTCCCGTACTCTGGTCCTGCACGACAACAGAATTATTAAGAAAGTGACAGAGCAGTTAAGATCATGAATAAGTTTACCAACGGAAATAAGATTAAAAGGACAACCAGGTATATAAAAAACAGAGGTCAATGGTAAGAAAGGAACGGGAGAAGCTCGCCCGATACCCTTAGCAACGGTTTTAGAGCCATTAGCAAGGGTAACCATAGGGAGAGAATCTGAACCGATTAAAGGCCACAAAATTACCAGTGTGGGCAACAGAAGCAGAGGATGGTTGCTGAAAGGCCTGATACTGAAGGAAAGCAGCATAATCCGGGCCAGATAAGGTAACCCGTTGAGATGAGTGCTCGGAAGAAATAGGAGAGGCAACGCTGTCAACTTGAGCAACCTTGGCAGTAGAGGGACGAGGGGGTTTTCCATGAAGCTGATAGCAACGCTCTCGGGTGTGACCAACCTTTTGATAGTAAGTACATTTGGGACGCACTCCTCGATTAATATGGGATCCACGATTGCCCGTGGAACTAGACCCGGCCGGCGGTTCGGTTCCGGTTCGGAACCGAATCGGCCGGTTCCCGGTTCCACGAGTGTGGAACCGGAACCGTAAACCGGACCGGAACCGAACCGATCCGGTCGGTTCCGATTCGGTTACGGTTCCCCTTTTGGTTTTTTTTTTTTTTTTTAATAATAAATTTAAAAAAAAAAAAAAAAAAAAATTCTATAATCGTAATGTTTTTTCAAACTATCACATCATTTTTATATAATTATTTTTTATAAAATTCTTTTAACATATAATCCTTTTTATAGCCAACTCTTAACTAGTGTTTTCTTCATATAAGCGATGTGGGATATTTGTTATTTGGCTATTGTGTCCCACATCGCTTATATAAAGAAGTCAATAACCAAGAGTTTGTTATAAAAAGAAGATTTTTAAACCTCCTTAAAAATTGACTATTGTGCTCAAGGTTGCAATTTTAAACCTCATTATTATTAATAAAAAAATTTGAGATTTACTTGTGGAACCTTACAGTTCCAAGTAAATCAATTTTTTTTTTTTTTTTTTTTACTTTCGGTTCCAACCGGAGCCGTACGGTTCCGGTTGGAACCGCTGGGTTCCAGCGGTTCCAACCGGTTCGGTCAGGGTGAGAACCCTAACCGAACCGGTTAGGTTCCGGAACCGGAACCGTCCGGTTCCAACCGGTTCGGTTCCGGTTCCGAACCGGAACCTTGGCCGGGTCTACGTGGAACTGCCATGTGCTGCAAAGATAGAAGGCTCTGCGGAGTGGGACTCAGAGTCAATGACGGAAGTGGAGGAGACTCGGAGAAGTCGAGAAAAAATATTTTCCAGAGAGGGGATAGTAGTACTGGCCAAAATCTGATCACGAACGGGCTGAAGCGCAGATCGGAGCCCAATCAAAGTTAACACCATAAAGAACTGTTCTCGCTGGCGTTCCTGTTCAGCAATTGTAGTGGTAATTGGCAAGATAGAATTGAACTCCTCTCGCAATGATTCAATCCGACCAATATACTCAGACATATCCAGATCACGCTGATTTAAGTGAAACATATTGGACACAACATTATAAAATCTCTGTATATCATTAGTATACAAAGCGGTAGCCTTACTCCATAACTTGTGGCAAGTCTTATAGGGTCGAAACATGACAAGAAATTTAGAATCAATAGACTGTCATAAGAGATTACATAATTGAGCATCAAGCTTCCTCCAAGATCGGCGCTCGGCCTCAGGTATAGAATCCTCACTGGAGGTTAAATTATTTTCACACCCTTGCCCCATAAACCATAATTCAACTGAAGCCGACCAAGAAACATAATTCATAGAACCAAGTAACTTATCAGTTGTAATAACAGGAGAACCAGAAAGAGTTGGGACGAAGGAACCTGATTTAGGCAAAATCGGAGCTCGGGGGTGAGTGTCGTCTTCTGACAGGCGATCTATAAATAATAACGCGGAAAAAACTGAGTAGATCGGCGCTCGGCGAAGGTAGATCGGTGACCTCTGAGGGTAGTGGTGGTGGTTGTTTTTGAAAAAAAAAAGGTGCGGAAGTGGTGGTGGGTAAAATTAGGGT
This sequence comes from Zanthoxylum bungeanum, assembly GCA_019454045.1. Lineage (NCBI taxonomy): Eukaryota > Viridiplantae > Streptophyta > Magnoliopsida > Sapindales > Rutaceae > Zanthoxylum > Zanthoxylum bungeanum. The sequence continues at coordinate 30,887 of SKCR01031471.1, read as the reverse complement.
TCTTAGGGTATGTTGAGGGAAAAAAAAGTGAGATAGACACGCCAAAGAAGGAAACCGACGACGGAAGTGAGACCAGCGGCTGACAAGGAGATGGAGGATGCCGGAGGTGTCGTCGGACAGCACCGGAACAGTAACGTCGGTGATGGCAGTGGCGGTGGTATCACCGAAAAAGAAAAGAAGACCCTAAGATCAACCTACTGATACCATGTGAAGAATTTGTGAAGAAAATGTCTATAAACATTTGCTTGATTTAGAACTTACAATGAGAGACCTTTATATAGGCATTATACAACTACCATATTAAATACACAACTACCATATTAACTACCATATTAAATACAAAACACCACAACTACCAACTACACACTACATAACTAATTCCAACACCTAACTAATTCCAACATCTTTATTTATGATTCTTTCTTTTAAATTTATGTTTCCTTTTTTTTCTTTTACAGTTTTTTTTAACTTTTTTTAGTTCTTTTTCTTTCTTCATCTTTTTTCTTCTTATTTTTTCCCATTTTCTTTATTTATGATTATTTCTTTTACATTTTCTTTATTTACGATTCTTTTTTTTCAATTCTGTTTTCTTTTTCAGTAGATGTTTTTTAATGCTTGTTGATTTTCATTTTCTTGAACTTGAACTATGCATATTTTGTTAAAAATATTTAAATGATGTTTCTTTTGGCTAGATACGTTTTAATTATGCTTGTTTTTATTATTTTCTTGAATTTGAAGTTTTGAACTGTGCAGATTTTGTCAAGTATTATAAATTGGACAAGAAAAAAGTAATATAAAAGTAGACTATATATCAATATATTACTATTTATTTTTTTTATTTTTTTTTACATTTACAAATTAATGATGCATATATATTATAAATTTAAATTATTATTAATAAACATGTGCCTCGTGTCTATGAGGTGTGCGCCTCTCGCCCCTCGCGTCGTGCCTCGCTTTTCTGGCTCTGATCACATCGGTGCGCCTCTCGCCTTTAACAACCTTGCAAGTGGGTCCATATGTTGGTGGCAGGTTTGGGTAGGATCAGGTGATGTAATAATGGATGCGTGAAAAGAAATTTGGCTAGCATGCAAAAGAGAGTGGGGAGATTAAGATTAGAGTGATGAGATATAATGTTTTCGGAGTTAATCCTCACTCTACCTCTATTGAAAGATCGAAGATTATTAAATAGCCAATTCCTTTCTACATGCACTTGAGGAAGTACCGAAGTAGGCAAGTTGAGGTGATAAAGAGATAGTTGGCGATGGTGATATAGTTCACACTTCACACCGATGGAATGGAGAAGAAAGAGGGAATTTTTTCTCTTTTCATTAATTACATGACATTTTTTTATTGGTTTACCTTTTTTGAGAGTAAATTTCACATTTAAATTTTTTAGGGGTAGAATTACCAATTTGTCCTTAGAATGATCCTAATTAACTGGAAAACTAACTGATGGGGGTATGGAAGTCATTTTCTCATACTCATACCAAGGGTGTGTGCTTGTCCTTTTTGCCAAACTTTGGAGGTCTATATGTCTGTTTCCATTTTTTCAATTTCTCAATAGCTTTTGTTGAAATCAATTCCAAAGGAGATTCTCTATGAAAGAGAAATACATAAAATTGTAACAATCAACGGACTTCTAGATTATTTCACAAGAATATGCAATGGTAAGCAATATGTTAAGACTTGAGTTCCAAGCCAATCAAAAGAGACTAATGGATGGACAGTAAGTCAAAACGTGCACGAAACACAAGCAGTGAACATTAACAAAAACAGTGTCGGCGAACAATGTGCGTGAACAATGTTTAGTCTTTCTGCTTTATAGTATGTTAGCCTACGTTTTAGACTAGTATTTAAGGTTAGCTTTATTGATTATTTCAAGAAATCTGAACTATTGTGAAATTGAAGGCTTTTACCTATATTGAGTTTGAACTTTTATCGACATTTAGAAGTATTCTTGCTTTGATTCGTTTAGGCTAGAGTATATTCACTTATGTGAATCTATTCTAGGGTTTAGTCAATTCAATTTTGTGAGTTGATTAAACCAAATATATCCCCACCCCCAAATTTACCCAATTCCTTATGCAATTCGCTAACTTATCGAAGAAGACTTCGTACCTTGAGGATCAAGCTAAGGGTGGCTAGGGTTTGTTGTTGGATTCTTAACCAGGTTCTTAACACAATATTCCTCATCCTGATCAAAAATTAAATCCTACTAAACCTCTACTCTTACATGCCATTACAGGATAACTACTTGCATCGACCAATTAATTGGTATAGCAATATCTTGTTAAATAGGGTAAACAATAGAAAAAGAAAAAAGATAAGATAAGATGTACAGTTAAAGAGACAAAAATACGTACACAGAACGAAGTCGTTGTAATTCAGATACACGTTGATGATGAGATTGTTCCAAATCTGCTACACCGAAAAACAATAAAGACAATAAATATTCTGCTAGTATCATATATAATTAACATTTAACAAGGTAGCATTGCAATAATTACAATGCAAACGCAGAACTAAATTAAGAATATGTGCAATAGGAAGTAATTTAAAAAGGGTAATTATCATGTTTACACCTTATAAATAGTGCAAGTGCCGTTTGCCACAAAAACTTTGAAATCGTTCCCTTTTCCATCTGAAGTTTCAAATGTGTTCACTTTTTCACCTTTATGAGAAGGAAAACAAATAATTTTCCCTAAATTAAATAGATAATTTGTACACTTTTCCGCTTGATAAAGTGGAAAAGTGAAGAACGAATTCAAAGTTTTCGTGATAAACAGTCTTTATGTTATTTACCAGGTGAAAAATGATAATTTCCCATAAAAAAAAAAAAAGGTGTTGGGCTTGCGCGAGCAAGGAGAAGAAGAAACAGAAGAGAAATGAATTTGTCTTGTTCAAAGCAGGAAGAATTATAGGTGCACATATACAAAAGTTTTCATTCAATCAAGATTTTACATGTGGTGATCAAATTTACGAAGCAAGCGAAGATTAATGTACTAAACGAAGACTAATGTTCAATCAGGACGTGTACCCTAGCTAAAAGAAACAATATGAAGATAACATTAGAAGAATACCCCGTACTAAAATATTTGAGTCGTCATCAAGACTCACCCACGAACATTTTGATTTTCCTTCCTCAGCAACTAACCGAAAAGGACCCTGCTTGCAATCACATTAGCACCAACTAAACTTCATTCAATTTACATTCTATGAGAGAGAAAATTTTAACAAGCATGATAATGGAAGGATGATTTTTTTTGTTTTATAGAAAAAATAAACTGTGTACTAATGGAAAGAAAGATGGTTCAAAAGCTGGTATTTTCACTTTGACCTGAAATAAAATATATTATTACAGGAAGACATTTTCAAAGCAAAAATAAAGTTCTGATCTATGACAGAGGAAAGAAAGATCAAATGTCTCCCCGCTAACTATGGTGGAGGACCATTGACATAGTTGCGGACTAGGCGGTTTTATCATTTTATTCAAAAAATTTGTAATTATGTAATAAAATATTTGAAAAAAATTGTATTCATGTCATCTTTCTTATCTTGTGCAATTTACAATAGCGTTATACCTTCGAACAACCCATAAACAAGTGAGCAATACATGATAAAAAGCAAAGGAATTAGTCATTGAAAACTATAAAAAAATAATTATTTTAACTGATCAATTCAGTAATCACACTCAAATCTCAAATTAACCAACAAATAAAAATTATTTTAACTAATCAATTTAATAATTATATTTGATCAATTCAGTAATTACTATAAGCCTTATTTGATCAAGTCAGTATCTTATATTTGCGATTTTATGATAAAATAAAATAGAAAAATGGATCTGGATCAGATATCATACCAATAACACAATTTTTTTACTTGTCCGCCTAGAACCCGTCTAGACCCGCCTGGAACCCTCCTAGAACCGGAACAGAGAACCAAAACCGGACTGGACGGTTCCCTTTTTTTAATTAATTTAAAATTTTAATTTTAATTTTTTTAAAAATAAAAATGGGATTTGAAATTTATTAATTTGAATTTATTAATTTGAATTTATATTATATTAAATTAAAACTTAAATTAAAAATAAAATAAAAGAGCTTGAACTTAAATTTTTAAAAACTTAAGTTGTCTACGTATCCTCTTGTGGTGAGAGAAATCAAATTCACGTAATTCCATTATATTTTTTAATTTTTTTAAAAAAGGGCAGCAGAGAGCTGTTGAACGGCTCCTTGCTGCGCCGTTGGACACAAATGGTTCCAACCGGAACCGTGGAACCAGACAGTTCCAACAGTTCCGGTTCAAACCGTTGAAACCGTCCGTTAACCCTAACCGAATCGAAAAAATTCAGTTCCGGAAGCAGAACCGTTTGGAACCGGAACCAGCGGGTTCCTCCGGGTTCGGTTCCGGTTTGGTTCCGACCAGTTTTGGTTCCTCCGGGTTTGGTTCCGGGTCTACCGCCTAGAACCCACCTAAACTCGTAGACCACCTAGATGATCGATTTTCTCCATATTAGGGACGGGCTAGGGCCACCTAGCGTCTAGGGGCCGCCAAGCCCGATTTTTAGAACACTGATTATGGCATCAACGAGTTGCCCATTTTATGAAGTCTTAGTTAAAAAATAGTATAAAGAGAGTTGTCATTTTAATCCCTGTGAACTAGCAGTTTAACATGTGATGACAATAACACATTAAGTTAATACCTATAAAGAAACGGACAGATTAAGTGGCAGGACAGCCGAAGTACTGACTCAAGCAGGGAGGACAACTATTGTTACGTCAGCTGCTATAGAATTGCCTTTTTATGCAGCCAAAAGATCTTTGTGAATCCATTAATGTATTGATATGTAGCTGTTGGTGAGAATACGGAGAGACAGGTATCAGTAGCACTTATCCATGCCAAAAACATGGAAAATAATTTGTTTCCCAAAGATGTTGGTGGTTGAGATTGAGATGAATGCATAGTGCATTTCAAGGTTAAGTGAAGGGATGGGCTACACAAAAAAACAAACAAACAAACAAACAAAACCAAACCAAAAGAGAACCTATAATGCATAATAAAGGACAGCAACACAATGTGAGTTTTAATCTAAATACCGTGTCCAGTTGCTTAGAAAACCACTGATTTAGCTCCTTTACACAAGATGAATCTCCGAGCAAGTACGGATGAAAATCAGAGTAAGCTAGGTATGTGCCATCCTCTGCACATATAAATGAAATAAAAAACTCATCAAGAAAGCAAACAGAGTGATATTGTCAGAAGATAGAGATCCTTTTATTTTGTTTTCCTTTGCAGAGTGTCTCATTTGCAATTAAATGCAGGATCCAGTGTGAAAACCAAGCAGTTTTTACTCGAACAGATTTAGAAGATAAGAAAAGGGTAGCAAATAAAAGAATTAGGGTCAGTTGGAAACTCCCTATCTTGAACCAAGTATTTTATTGCAAGGTCAACCTCGACAAAGACACAAGTTAGGAATTAACTATCAATTAATAAAACATGCAAATAAAAGTTTTAACTAATGCAGCCCAAATTGAAAGTTTACTTTTAAAGATCTAAATATTTACTCATGATAGATTTATGGTGAAGTATATTTCCCAACAGTTCAGGTCCATTTACAGTTATTGCTTCATTGAACATAGTAGCTAAATAATCCCAATGGTTTACATAAGACATATATTGTAGAGAGAAGCACCCGCACGATCGGCGGTGGACGAAGCGAAAGCGAGAATGTCAGCTTAAGTTAAAATAAATTTATTTCTTCAGAAAAATCTAAGAAATCTTTGAAAAAAAGGGAATTAATCATTGACTTCATCTCTAAGGTTCTCAGATAGCTTATAAAAGAAAAAAAATACAAGAATGAAAAAGTATATGATACCATCCCCGGAATGGTAGTGAGCCAACTCTTGTGAGGTAGAAGCTATCCTTCCCAGTATATCATTCATCTAAAAAACAATAAATGAATTCAATGAAATTTTTTAATCTTAAGAAATATGGTGCTATACAAATTTTTCTCAAAAAAAAAATGCATCAAATCTAAGATACAAGATAAATACATAATTTCTACCCACATCAAAGGAAAAAGAAAAAGAAAAAACAAAGAAAAAGGTTAATAGAGGGACTGATAAGAGAGTAGAATCTGACGTTTAAGTTATTTCAAATTCTATACCAGCATACCAAATATACACAAAATGGTAAATAAATTTTAATATGATACATGTGACGAGACCAAAAACAACATCATTGGAGTGCATAGCATAAATAATGAGCAAAATGCGGCAAGCCAAGCCAAGGGCACTAATATTATGTTTATTAGACTGGTAAAATTATAGAAAAAGGAAGAAATGTTTTGAGCATATACTTCCTTAATAAGAGTTAACAAATCGCAAGCTGATGGATATCACAAAAGGATTTAAAGGAGCCACGAAAGCAATATGGAATTATGGTTTATATCGGATGCAAATTTCTTCCATGAAAACTTGTACATAAAAGTAACTGACTTACTGGCTTTAGAATGCTATAATTTTCACTGCACTATAAAACAATTTATTTCCACTATCTTTCAATATAATTGAAGACCAGAGTAAGCTTATAACACATATCATGCAGCTTCAATAGATACAGAAATAGTGTATGCAATTTTGACTTTTATAAAGGATAAAACATGATAAGATCATATTCAACAATCATGGGCTTCAAATATGCAAACGCCGTTCTTTATACATTTGCTTCTTCGGCATTGTCAAAGAAACATACAGAGCCATTTGTCCTCAAGCCTAATTACATTCCAACAAAACAAAGTTCCAATTTTGTAAACTATAAAACTAATTAAACCTTTCCTTTCCCCGTACCTGCAAATTTCTAGCTGAAAGGCCGTCATCTAAGATCGCAAGGTGCCCATTGACGGTAGAAGTTGCAGCAACCCGTGCCCGTCTCCCCTGCATCAAAGTTGAAGCATGAGAAGTAAGCATGTCAAATTGGGATTGCAGGTGCCTAAGCTGTCTCTGCAACTGCACAGCTTCATCTCTATATGCCTGAGTCGCTTCCCTAAACATGAACAGAAACAGAGAAACTCATTAGTACTAGAACTAGAAACAACATGACACAACCATCCGTTTTCTCCTTGTTAGTGCTACATCATGCCACTTAACAGCATACTTAATATGATTTTAAAAAATAGTTAAAACCAAAAACCCAAATTAAAATAAAACCATCTATAATCTCTAGAGTCTAGAAAACACATTGCATTATAGCATTTTAGCAAACTTCAACTTTATAATGACAGCAGCAGATTCAATGAATATTAAAAGGGTAAAAGAAATAGAGTTACCGTATATCTTTGAGACCCTCTTCGGCTCCAAACACAGCCTCCTGATTATCCCTTCTAGAAGAAAAAGCTGATATGCTATCAAAAGCAAAATCCAAGTCTCCACCCTATCAACAATTTTAATCAAGTTTTATTTTCAATTGTTCGGAAGCAAGAGGGATAGCAAAACACTTACTTCCAGTAACTGGCCTTCTTGCAGAAACTGCTCGTACCTAAAATGTAAATCATTTAAATTAATTAATTAAATCATGAATTCGGAATTTGAATTTCAAAATGGTAGAAAAAGAAACGGTGTCGTACTGAGAGAGCCCAGAGAGGGAGAGAACGTTGGAGGGACGGAGAGAAGAGCAGATCCAGTCGAGAAGGGGTCGTGCGTCGTCGTATTGAAACGGCCACTCGAAGCTGTCGGGATCTAATGATTCTGCGCCTTCGTAGCCTAATTCACTCAGCAATGCACATAGTCGACCTCCGCACATTTTCTTTTTCTTTTCCTTTTTCCTTTTTTTTTTCTTTTTTCAGATTTTATCGAAATATTTGATTTGAGTGTTCATTTCATTCGTGTTCTTTGCTGGGGGAAGCATCAAATCTTCATTTCAAATGTCACAGTCGCCTAGACTTATTGTACCGTTGGTACAAACTTGTAATTTTACATGAAAAAAATTTAGCAATAAAAACTAAAGAAATTTGTTAATAAACTCAAACTTTCAAGTCATGTCCTATCTAACTTTATATTTGTAGATTTTATTTCTTTTTAATCTCTTTTTTTTTTTACTAATCTTAAATTTGACCAATAATTACCCTTGTTTGTAAAAATAAGTTCAATTCCCTGATTCCTGTCTCACAAAAATGACACGTGAAAACTGGATTGTTGAATTGTGAGATGGAACTTTGATTCTAAGATCGTGGATACTTCGAAACAATTGCTAAAAAAATTAGAAAAAAAATTAGAATATTTTTATCATATTTAATAACGCACATTGAGCTATCATAAATAATTTACTTGCACTCTCTTGAAAGTCAAATAAAAAAATAAATGAATCACGTCAAATGAGACAAATAAAAAACAAATGCCTATTACTACATCTTAGAGAGTCACTGATTTGATTGAGATCAAATGTGATTATAATTTAGCTCAATTTTATTGATGTAAGTAATGTGGTTGATGTAGGTAATGTGATTGAAGCAAATAATGTAACTGAGATCAGTATTATGATTAAGGTCAGCGATGTAACTGAGGTAAACACAACACAACTTTTAGTTACCAATATGATTTAGGTCAAATATGATTATGACTCATTCAATGTGGTCGAGGTAGGCAATGTGACCGATGTAGGTAGACCTGGCCGGTGGTCCGGTTCGGTTCCGAACCAGAATCGAATCGGACGGTTCTCGGTTCCACGAGTGTGGAACCGGAACCAGACCGGTTAATTCCGGTTCGGTTCCGGTTCCACACTTAACCGAAATCGGAACCAAACCGTTCGATTCCTGTTCCGGTTCCATTCGATTTTTTATTTTTATTTTTAAAATAAAAAATTGAAATTGAAAAAATAATTTAATTTAAAATTATGAATTTGAATTATATAATAAACTTACATAATTACATTAAATTATAAATAAAATTCTTATCTAAAATAATTAAAATAAAATTATTAAATTAAAGAGTTTGAACTTAAATTTTTAAAAACTTAAGTTGCCTACGTATCCTCTAGGGATGAGAGGAATCAAAGCTCACGTAGTTCCATTACATTTTAAAAATATTTCTCCATTGTAATTTTACAATTCTTTAATTATCAATCATCATTATCAGTGTTTGTTGATCATTCAGCTATTTAAACAAATAGCACACAATAAAATAAAAATTAAAAATAAGAAAATAAATAAACAAATGCAATTAAATGCAAGGGTTGCCTCCCCGCTAGCGCTAAGTTTAACGTCTTCAGCTAAACGCAACCACACAAATGGTGGTCATGGTAGCTTCTTCTTTTGTATCCACTGGCTGCTTTGACATGAACAAGATAGTTTGGTGGCTGTGACAGTTTATCCAAATACCCCTTACTGCTGCTTGGTCATGGAGGACGTAATCTGCCCAATTTGTGTTTCTAAGGATTTCATAGTGGCCCCGATATTTTCCATATGTGTCTCAATGTTGTCTAGCCTTGACTCATTCTTCTCGAATCTCGCTGAAGTATTAGCAACAAACGTGCTCACGAAATCTTCTAAGGAAGATTTCTGCTCAACTCTTTGATAGTCAAAACCAGAAGAAGGCTGCAAGGTATTCTCTATGTTAGCATATGACAGGTTTGGATGATAACGGTTAGGCACAGGATTTCCTCTATAGCTGTTGAAGTTCCGATTGTTTACATATTGGACTTGCTGAAAGTTTGGTTCTCCTTCCAATAACCGCATATTTATAGCCGCCACTGATTCAATAGATGGTACTCGTGGATTTTTCAGGGCTGCTAATTGAGTAGATAATGTGGAAATCTGAGCTGTAAGTGTCACAAGAGGGTCTACTTCATATATTCCAGCCACTTTGGTCACCGTAGCGCGTTCACTTGGCCATTGATAATGGTTAATGGCCATTTCTTCTAATAGATTGTAGGCGTTCTCAGCTGATTTCTTAAATAGAGCTCCCCCAGCTGCTGCATCAACCACAGTCATATTCGAACCATTCAGCCCGTTATAGAACAACTGAATATGGACCCAATCTGCATAATCATGTTGTGGGCATCTTCGTAGTAGATCCTTAAAGCGCTCCCATGCTTCATATAAAGTCTCAGTCTCCAGCTGCTTAAATATACTAATTTATGCCCTCAGTTGAGCTGATTTTGCTGATGGAAATAACCTCTCAAGAAATTTCGTGGTCATATCCTGCCATGTCATGATACTCCCCGTCTGTATTGATTGAAGCCAATCCCACGCTTTATCCCGTAAAGAGAATGAGAATAAGCGTAGTCTTATGGCTTCTTTACTAACGTCATTCATCTTTATGGTATCTGTGATCTCCAGGAACATCCTTAAGTACAAGTTGGGATCCTCTACAGCTGAACCCCCAAACTGATTCCTTTGTACCATGTTGATCAATGCAGGTTTTAGCTTAAAATTGTTGGCGTTGATTGGTTGATGGGCAATCCCAGAATAAGTATCATCTATGACTGGTTTGAAGTGATCTCTGATTACCACCTGACGTGGGTTGATCTCTCTATTTTCAGCTGTCATTGCTTCTTGTTCAATTTTTCTTTCTTTCCTTAGTCTCCTCGATGTTCTTTCTATTTCAGGATCAAACAGGAGCGAGTCGAGACTTGTTGTGGATTTTCGCATTCACTGAAGCACCAAAAGAAAAAAAAATCAACAAAAATAAAAACAAAATAAAATAAATATAAACTAAAAATAAAAGATAAAAATCTAAATTAAAGCTAAGATTACTTGGTAGTAGTATTAATGTGAATTAAACAAACAATCCTCGGCAACGGCGCCAAAAACTTGGTGTGATATTTTATATCGTACCGCAAGTGTACGGTGTCAAGTTTTAGTATAAATGAGTTTAGAGTGTCGAACCCACAGGGATTGTGTTAACTCACACTAAGTACTACAATTGATAATCCTAACTTTATTTAGAAAACAAATAATAAAGATTTTGTTAAATAAATATAAAAATAATTATATAAGAGGAACTAATACGATAGAGACTCTAGATCATGATTTCACCTAGTTGTTGCCTATGTATTAGTTATGCCAATTAATCTTGTTCAGTTATATTATTTATAAGTCAAGATTCCGAAAATATCCACTCCTTCTCTCGAGTGCCGAGTGAAAATATCATTAACCATAGACTTTGATATCTCTATAAAAATCCAATAATTAACAACTCATTACGCTTTGTGATTTTATATTAACAACTTCAAATGACTACATATTCTCTCGAACTCTATAAAACCCTAGGTTATATTCTCTATATCTATTCAAAATCCCCTCTTTCGAGTGATAGATCTCAAACATATATCATCATATTTGTGGTCAACAAACACAAGGCATTAAACTCGAAAGAATATAAATAAATTAATAAAAATTCATAACAAAATTAGCAAACAATACAAAGTTCAAGCATCAGTTACATCATTCTCCAGAATTAAGGAGTTAGTTCATGACAATAGATAAAAACAATGATAAACGGGTCATGAATGTAATAGAAATCATTAGAGTTCTAAGAAAAAAATAAGATGATAAAACCTGAATTGAATCTATTCCTCTTCGGATGTCAACGCATTTATCTCCTATTGTTGCTCTTCAATCCTCCTCCTTGGATCTCTAAAAATATGTGTTTCTGTGTTTTGTGCTGTGTATTAGCCTCCTCCTTGAGTATTGGACGAACTGTTATATTTATAGTGGAGGCTGGGAGTCATTGGGTATCACTAGGGATCTTAGAAACCCTAAAATCACTTTCCTGATACGCGCATATATTCTCCCGCAGCGCTGCAGCCCAATTGAGTGGCGCATGGGCACTTTATTCTCGGCTCTTACTATGGGATTTGGGGACTTGAGGCGCCATGGCGCTTTGATTAATTGATAAGTGGCGCCATGGCGCCAATGTGTGTGTATATTGTGGCGCCTTGGCGCCACATGCTTGTAACAGGCGCCTTGGCGCCTCTTGCTTTTGGATTGATGGCGCCAAGGCACCAATGAGACAATGAAATTGTGGCGCCATGACGCCTTCTTCTCAGGAATTTGGCTGAGTGGTACGGCGCTGTGGCGCCTTATGAAATTTCTCCCATGCTGCTCCCGTCTTATGTCATATGCTCCCGTATGGTCCCAAAACACATGTAAATGTCTCATGATCTATGTATTAATGTTCCTACAAATAAAAACAGAAAATAAACTGTAAATGACATTAAATATCTCGAAATACAACAAAACAATAGGCTAAGAATGTCATAATAAATGGGTATAAACCACACTTATCACATACTGTTCTTGAACCTTCATTTGCAGTATCGATTAAATGAAAATGAATTTTGAAAACATCCGAGGAACGGGACTTAACTTCTCTTCTCCGTGAACCGATATTAGGACCGTTCTCTTGGATTGGCACATTTGACATTGTGTTTTCAGATGAGCTTTCCATTTGTTGATTATGAAATTTTAAAGAATTAGAGAATTGAGAATGAGAGAATTGTAATTGTAGATGAGAGAATTGAGAATGAGAGAATTGTAGGAATTGAGAGAATTGGGAATTGAGAAATTGGTGTGTTGAAATAATGAAAAATGACCCATATTTATACATTTTTAGAATATTTTTGTGATCCCTAAAATTAACCGTTTTATTAATATTATTTGGAGTAATTTAGGAAATCCCAAAAAAAAAATTTAACCGTTGGGGCAGGGAGCCGTTGGGGTTCCAACAAAACTCTAACCGAACCGGTCAAATACGATTCTGATTCCAGAACCGGAACCGGTTGGAACCGGAACCGTCCGGTTCCAACCGGTTTGGTTTCGGTTCGGAATCGGAACCGGAACCTTGACCGGGTTTAGATGTAGGTAATGTGATTGAGGTAAAGTTAATGAGACAAGCAATGTAATTGAAGCGCACACAATACAACTTTTTAATCACCAACAAATAAAATATGATTATGACTAAGGTAGACAATGTGACTAAGGTAAGTAATGTGAGTGAGGGTCAACAATACGACTAAAGTGAGTAATGTGACTGAAGTGAGTAATGTAACTAAGGGTAAATAATGTGATAGAGATAAGCAATGCGATTGAGGAACATACAACACAACTTTTAATCAGGTAGAATGTGATTGTGACTAATGATCAATAATTTCACTGAGAGACATACACAATAAGGGCAGTGCTTTTCCCCCATCCCCTGCAGATTCCCCAATCCTTGTCCCCCTGTGAAATTACAAAAGTACCCATCGTCTTAAAAATTTTCCCAAAACAAGTATTTACATGTATTTTGTTATTTTATTAATTAAATATATTTATTTTATAATTAATTTTTTTTTAAAATTTTTATTTTTTTCTCTTTATATATCTATTATTTTTAATTTGTTTAATATATATTATAAATTTCATATTTATTATTATTTTTTTGTGTTCATTATAAGTAGTGTTAAATAAAATAAAAAAGAATCACAAAAATTAAATGAATAAATGAACACAAAATAAATAACAATAAGAAATTTGTAATATTTATTAAAAAAATAAAAAAGAATATATATATATATATAAAGAGTAAAAAAATATAAATTTAACAAAAAAAATTATAAAATAAAAAATTTATTTAATAAAATGAAATAATTATATATATTATTTTTACATTAATATATAATTCTCTATGTGTGTGTGTGTGGAGTAAGGGGTATTATTTGTTAAAGAAATGGAGAATTTTGTAATTTTGGGAGGGAGACAGTGGGGCGTGTCAGGGGAGTGGGGAGAAGTAAATTTCTCACAATAATTTTCAGTCATTAGTGTGACTGAGGTAAAAAATGACATGACTGAGTTCATTGTAACTTAGGTAAATATGATTGTGTTAAAAGTCAATGTGAATTAGGTAAAATGATATTGTGACAAAGCTCAATAATAAACCATTATTATATCTTCTTATATTGGTGTTGATTGCTTCTTTCACTCATTTGGAATTAGCCTTTGGCTTCTTTTGTAAAGTTCCATGTCTTTGCGAAATAATTCTATAGATTTTTAAGGATCGCAAATCAGATGTTTGAACATAAATATATTTTTGTTTTGGTGAAAGTCATCAAGGCTGTGAGTATGTGCGATGCGATGATATATTGGGGCTAATTTTGACCTTGTAAAAATTTATATTTGAAAGAGGTTTGTTCAAGGTATGTATAATAAGTGTATGTAACTTTTTGCAAATTGTCATTTGGAATTATGATGAATGAGATGAGTATTTAAAAATCGCTAGTTTAAAATCATTAATCTCTCATAAACATAAGGGCATTTATTTGGAATTAGGATGAACGAGATGAGTATTTAAAAATTGATAGTTTAAAATCATTAATCTCTCATAAACATAAGGACATTTTTCATCCATTTTTTCTTCATCGAAACAAATTTAAAATGGTATTTGTTTTAAAATTTATGATTGGACATTGAGAAATATCACAACGTAATTCATTATTAAACTATTCTTAATCAGGGTTTACATACATGATCATTTAGTAAACCTAATAGAATAATACATATCGTATATTTAAATTGGATTTCAATGATTTTTCTCAATGAACCATGAGTCTCAAGATACTCGTATAGACATTTACGTTTTCATTAGATGAACATTGATTGACTCATTATAAGATCTCCTATAGATAATACACCACGGTTAATAGGAATATGTTGGGATGTATGCCTTAGAGCATAATGTAATTTGTAAATGGAATTTATTTTAATTAATAACGATATAATTTTCATTTATCAAAGTGTTTGTATTCTCATATTATAAATTATCATGTATGTCATGAGTTACCAATGTATTTTCAGACTTAGTATATAAGATTTATACACAATAATATTTAAGTTTGAAATTAGTAATTTAAAATATTTTGTAGAGGGTAAATAAAGATAAGCACATTTTCTTTTTCTTTTTCTTTTTTTATTTTTTCAGATTTTATCGAAATGTTTGATTTCAATGTTCATTTTTTTCGTGTTCTTTGCTGGGGAAGAATCAAATCTTCATTTCAAATGTCATAGTCTCTTAGACTAATTGTACCGTTGGGAAAAAAATTATAATTTTACATGAAAATAATTTACCAATAAAAATTAAAAAAAATTATTAATTAAACTCAAACTTTTAAGTTATGTCCTATCTAATTTTATATTTAATGGTTCTGATTTTGACAATTTTTTATTCTAAAATATGTGGAGTTGTATCTCGAATGTAGACTGTAGACGCTGGATTTCGCCTTCGGTCCACAATCAAGGTTTGTATGATGGGGCACTAGCGATCTTGCAAAACAAAGGTGGAGTGGGCTGAGAGTTTTTACCCACCAGTGTGGTGGTTGCCATAGGTGTTGTCAATATTAGTGTTATTAAACGAAATTTAACATGCATCAAACAGATCTACTATCATCCAATATTCAACCTTAAACCATAAACCTTAGAAAAATAAGAAAAACCTGGAAAAATGTTAAAGATAATGAAAACGAAATCCAAATCGAGATGCCTCTGTCCTTAAGAACTTATTAGTCCCCGCCTCGGTGCTCTACGAATTCTATGTGGCTAATGTTCTCCCAAGATTCCTTGAATGCTTCTTGTTGAAGGGCCACTCCTTTAACAAGATCTTGAATAAAGATAATGGTGGAAACTCTATTTTACTTAAAAGTCTCTCTAAGACAAATGTATGAGACTTGTTATTTTCTCTCGATCCAAACGAACTCTAGGCCTTTTCATTTATAGGCATGGAGGGGTGCCTTTGAGGGCACCCTTTGATGTGGGGTGTAACCCTCACAAGGGTTATACCATTTTCCTTATGCCATTTGAAGCCTAGAGTCTCATCTTTCCAAATTAGAGGACATGCCCCTACATGTTTGTGTCTTTCCCATAAGACACAACCCAATGGACATAACTCTCTTACACACATACTATATATTTAGAGAATTTACAACAATCCCCCACAATTCTCTAAATATGAATGCAGACACTTAAGAGAGTTTTCGTGAAATAAAGCTGCATCGAAATAGGTAGCTTTCGCCGTGAACCTTTCCTAGTGAATGACAATTGGATTTACTTGGCAAACCAGTGACCCATAGTCTTGAACTGTTTCACATTGGTGTAAACCAAGACAATTGCTAACACACAACTTTACTTCGACAATTTCTCATTCTACGGTTGTGTTCATTTCGACCATGAACATTGGTCCTGGATTCATCAAGCACTTTAGGGAATTCATCCTGTAAAAATCGCATGGAAGCTGCCTCACTTCTTACTTGAAATAGGTGATCTACTATAAATAGGTAATCTGCCTTTACCCCTATTATGACTCTTCTCATAATATAGTGATCATTAAAAGCCTTAGCTTTTCTTAACCTTGACAGACAGTACTCTACGTCATTACAGGAATGGAAAAGAGTATAAAACTCTACAGTACTTATTTTGAATTGCACAAAGTTTCAGTTGTCCCTTTTGAACCTAGATCTTGGGATCTCCAGTTAGTTAGGTTTGGTTTCCACATAGACAATTCTTAATTTATAGGCTTCAAGCTCATTCCCCTCGATGACTTCTCAACTTGCTCTTTAGGTGAACCTTTAGCAAGTGGATCCGCTAGGTTTTCCTTCGACTTGACATAATCGATCGAAATTATGCCACTTGAGAGCATTGTCGTATGGTATTATGTCTGCGATGTATGTGTCGAGACTTACCATTATACATTGTATTTTGGGTTCTCCCAATAGCCGATTGACTATCACAATGTATGCTTATCGCTGGCACTGGTTTGAGCCAATTTGGAATATCCTCTAAGAAATTTCGAAGTCATTCCGCTTCTTTCGCTGCTTTGTCTAATGCTATGAATTCTGATTTCATAGTAGACCGGGCAATACATGTTTGCCTCGAGGATTTCCATGACATGGCTGCACCACTAAGTGTGAAAACAAATCCACTCATATATTTGGAATCTACTATATCAGATATCCAGTTAGCATCGATGTATCCCTCTAGAACAACAGAATATCTCGTATAATGCATACCATATTTTGAAGTTTCTCTCAGATACCTCAAAACTCTTATTATGGCTTTCCAGTGATTATGTCCTAAATTGCTCGTATATTTGCTAAGCCTATTTACAACTTGAGCGATATCAGGTCGTGTGCAATTTGTGAGATACATCAGACTTCCGATGATTCTCGAATATTCTAGTTGTGATATGCTTGACCCAATATTCTTTGATAAATGAAGAGTTAGATCTACAGGAGTTCTAGCCACATTTAGATCTCATTTATTATACTTCTCAAGTATCTTCTCAACATAGTGAGTCTGAGATAATATATACCCTTCTGATGTTCTAGAAATCTTAATTCCTAAGATCACATCAGCTACTTCTAAATCTTTCATATCAAATTTGCTGGTTAATACTTTCTTGGTAGACTGAATCATCTCATGATTACTACCAATTATCAGCATACCGTCTACGTAGAGACACATAATGACATATCTTTTTTGAGTTGATTTGGTATATACACACTTATCACACTCGTTGATTTTGAACCCATTTGACATCATCTCTTTGTCAATTTTTTCATGCCATTGTTTAGGTGCTTGTTTTAATCCGTATATGGAGTTTATTAGTTTACACACCTTATGTTCTTGTCTAGGAACATTGAAACCTTCCGGTTGTTCCATGTAAATCTCTTTATCTAGTTCATCATTTAAGAATCTTATTTTTACATCCATTTGATGTATTTCAAGACCAAATATAGCTTCTATGGCTATGAGGATTCTTATTGACGTGATACGAGTCACTGGTGAATAAGTGTCAAAGTAATCAAGGCTTTTTTTTGTCTATAACCCTTTATGACAAGTCTTGCCTTGTACTTATCTATTGATCCATCCGGTTTTATCTTCCGTTTGAATATCCATTTGTAGCCCAATGGCGTAAAACTTGGAGGAAGATCAACCAATTCCCAAGTATGGTTTTGTAGGATGGAATCAATCTCACTATTGATAACCTCTTTCCACAAAGGTGCCTCCGACGAAGACATTGCTTCTTTATAGCTTTGAGGCTCATTTTCTAACAAGTATGTCAGAAAATCGGGTCCAAATGACTTAGACGTTTTAACTCTTTTGCTACGTCTAGGTTCAATTGCCTCAACATTTTCATGTTGATCTGACTTTTGGTCAGCATGATCACTATCTTTGACAGTATCAATAGTTCTTTTAGTAGACTCTGTTCTTTGTCTTTTCTTACAAGGAAATGTCTCTTCAAAAAATGTCATATTCTTTGACTCAATTATCATATTCGGATTGATGTCAGGAATTTCAGACTTATGTACCAAGAATCGATACGCACTACTGTTGCGAGAATATCCAATTAATATACCATCAACAGTCTTGGGTCCTATTCTAACCTTCTTAGGTTTAGGAACCATTACTTTGGTAAGACACCCTCACACTTTCAGATATTTATAGGAAGGTACATGACCTTTCCATAATTCATATGGTGTCTTGTCTAATCTTCTGTGAGGTAGCTTATTCAGAACGTAGTTGGCGGAAAGCTAAGCTTCCCCCCACAAGTTTTGGGGTAAACCAGAGCTTGTCAACATGGCGTTCATCATTTCCTTCAACGTTCGGTTTTTGCGCTCAGCAATCCCATTTTGTTGAGGCGAATAAGGAGCAGTAGTTTCGTGAATAATTCCATGATTAGAACAATATTCACCAAATGGTGACACATATTCACCACCTCTATCACTCCTGATTCTTTTGATTTTCTTGCCAAGTTGATTTTCAACTTCGTTCTTATAGTGTATAAAGCTCTCAATAGCTTCATCTTTGCTCCTCAGCAAATACACATAATAGAATCTTGTGCTATCATCGATAAAAGTGATGAAGTACTTTTTACCGCTCCTTTTTTGCACAATATTCATATCACACACATCAGAGTGTACAAGTTCCAAGGGTTCAGAACTTCGTTCTATGGAATGAAATGATATTCTATGCATTTTTGCTTCAACACATGCCTCACATTTATGTTGGTTATCAATTGCAAATTTAGGTATAAGATCCATGTTAATTAATTCACGCATTGTATCATAATTAACATGTCCTAACCTCCTATGCCATACATTTTGTGACTCAATAATATAAGTGGAAGTTGTTGCTTTATTATTAGCACTGTGTCGATTGACAGTCATTACATTGAACTTGAAAATACCCTCAGTGAGGTATCCTTTTTCCTACATAAACATCATTTTTAGAAAGTACAAACTTGTCAGACACAAATACAAGCTTAAAGCCATTCTTGCTAAGGAGAGAGCCTGAGACCAAGTTCTTCCGAATATCAAGAACATGTAGAATATTCTTCAATGTAAGCTCTTTTCCGGAAGTCATATTCAGAACCACTGTGCCTTGTCCAACCACTCTAGAGGTAGACGAGTTTCCCATTTTCAGATGATCGCCACCATCGACCTTTTGATACGAGGAAAACATCTTGCTATCAGCACACCATTGACGAGTTGCCCCAGTGTCTACCCACCATTCTCTCGGATTCCCAACCAAGTTGGCTTCTATTACAACTGCTGAGAGGTTTATTTCTGAGATCTCATCAGTTAGCTGCTCATTTTTAGTGACATGGGCCTCATTTTTCTTTTTCTTGCCTTTGTCCTGAGACTTCTTGTTTCTGCAGTATTTTGACATATGACCGCTTTTTCCATAATTATAGCATTTCCCCTTGAACTTCTTATTTTCTTGGGAAGAATCAGTCCACTGTTCTTTCTCTTTTTGCTACCATTTCCATCTTCGACGATGTTGGCCTCAGACTCCATAGTCTTGTAGCTGGCCTTCTCGGACTTCATGTTGTCCTCTTCGATCCTCAATCGAACTCCAAGGTCTTCAAGACTCATCTGCTTTTTTTGTGTTTCAGATTGCTCCAGATGTCCTTCCATGATAGAGGCAACTTTTCAATGATAGTGGCAACTTGGAACTGTTAGGGTTGGTGCTCAGAGCGCCAATTCCCGGTTGTATTTATTTATGAATACTTCTGTAAAACCTTATTATTTTGAATAATATATGCAGTTTCTATAATATAATCTATTTTTTAATATGGTAAAGACGTAATGACCTTAGAATGACTAGTCATGGTGCAGTTGCAAAAGCGTCGCAACTGACATTGAGTTGTATCATGACGTTGTCATTCTCAGACAGTTCCTAGTCAAGGTTTACACTACTTGGTCAGTATAGTAAACCCGTTGAGACCGGTACATGTCGTATACTGGAATATATGATTCCAATGGTTTCTCAATGAACCATAAGTCTTGGAGACTAGTATAGATGTGTAGGTGTTTATAGCGGATAAACATTGAACGACTCACTGAAGATTCTTAATGGATGGTACACCAACGTCAATAAGAATCTTATCGGGTTGAGTAGCACTTGTGATTCTTAGACTTGAGATGCCACTGTGGGCACATGAGACATCTTCTACACTTAAATGGCAGTCACGTCACCGATCTATTTAGATCATACCTCCGCTTGTTCGTTGGGTGTAGATAGATCATCAGGGTGTCCTGTGTGTATCGAGATATGATCCGTCAGTTCTGTGTATCAGAGCATAGGTAGTCCATGTGATTAGCAATCAGATAAAAACCATAGGCCCGTGGTACAATTTAGAAGTTAGTTATAAATATTCTTTTTGAGATTGCTAATAGAATAGTCGACTGGATAATCCCTATAGATATTTGACGTTTACATCTATATCTCTGGGATTTATCCGGATACCTGTGACGGAGGAATTATACATTTGCCATGACCTCAACCTGTATGATTCAGCGAGTTTATCCGTGATCGTCATAATTTACAGGTGGATAAATTATGGACACGAAATTGGATTTCGTGACGGATATGCCTGAATCTAGAGAGTCTCACTAATGAAATATACTCGTAGAGCACTAGGGCAACATTTATAAATAATATTGATTATTTATAAAGTCGTTTAAAGGTTAAACGCAAAATACATGTTGTTTGCGCAATTTTTATGCGTGAAGAAAGAAGAACGTGTAAGGTTCAAACCTCCTGAGACAATGTCCCAGCAATGGGTATTTGATTAAGTGAATAAGCCTCCAAGGGGCGCAAGCACACAAGTTACAGTCCTAAGATTACAATCTAAGAAATGAAAAATAAAAATATGCTCATTTGAGTCTTCATTTGATCGGGCTCTTCTCTTGGTGTAAATAGGCTTTTATAGTGATGCTTGTCAACCATTTTAGGCGGTTCCAGTATCTCCCTACAGCTGCAAGATCGTGCCTGTAACCGCTGAGCTGCGTGTCTCAACCGCTTGGTTATGGGGGGAAAACCGTCCAACTGCTACGATCGTGGAAGTAACCGCATCATGGGTTTTCGCCCTAACCATTGGTCTGATCGCCCCAAGCTCGTCGTCGTTCTTCGGCCCATCGTACTTCTTCTCTTCGTTCTTCCTTTCGTCCTAGTTCGACTTCATCCTATGGTGGGGATTTTCGTCTACCAACAATTGTCCCCCAAATTTACCTTGATCGAACTGGGAGTGTGAAGATCGAGGTGAATTTTCTTTTCAGGGAAGACCGCTATTCCAATCGAGGGATGGTACCCGGCTAATCCCTCAGTCCAGAGAGCCTGTAGGATAGTGTTCTGGTCGAAGAAAAAAAGGCGTATAGATTGGAATGAGAGAAACTTAAGACCATTCCTTTCTGCCTTCGACCGGCCCACTATTCGGTCGATCCCTCAATCCATAGAATCTGGGGAGTGAATTTTCGGTCGGAGAAGACGAGAAGGCGTATAGATTGGAGTGATGGAAACTTGTATGATCACCCGTTTCCGCCTTTGGCCGGCCCTTCATTCGGCCAATCACCAGTCTATAGAGTCTGAGGTCCCAGGTAAGCAGCATGCTCCGCGTAGAGAAGCTCAGGCAAGCTGTTGTTCATGAGCTCAACCCAGTCGTAACTCAGGAAGTGCAGTACCTTCCATACAAAGAACCTCGGGTACTCTGTCGCTAACGGATGCAGCCCATCCACAACCTTACATTTCATTTCACACCTTACACCGTGTGGATGGCCGTTAGCGAGTCTTCTTACATTCCATTTCGCACCTTACTAAAGAGAGGCTTCCACCTTTGGTGGCCTACGTTTCATGCAGAGCTTTTCCTTTTCCCAACTATGCTCTGCCTTCTCTGATCTTTTTCTTCTCATTTTCGGGACTCTGTTTGACTATGGAGAGTTTGTTTAGGTCCTTTAAATAGGTGGTGAAGAGACCTTGGTACTGTTGTCACGTGAAGGGTTTTTTCACGTGCTTTCTTATTGGTTGGAGGGGCTCCCTTCCCAAAGTCTGGTCCTCTGTCAGAGTAAACCCGTGACCTGATAGTCTTGTCATATCAGTCTTTGCGTTGATAATAGAGAAGGCTTGGACGACGTCTTTGGAAAGTGTTGTGTTGACACATGTTCTTGGCCGATTCTGAAGGCCGATGTAAGATTCTGAGACTCGGCCGATCTGTTGGAGGCCGAAGTAGCAGGGTCGGGCGAAGTAGATTCGGGGTTGAATTATTCGCCCTATAGTTTGTCGGGCCATCCCTTAAGAGTTTTACACAAACCCGTCATATCTGCAATAAATGTGCGGCCCTTTCTTACACGTTTCATCATGAG
The DNA here is from genome assembly GCA_019454045.1 of Zanthoxylum bungeanum. Lineage (NCBI taxonomy): Eukaryota > Viridiplantae > Streptophyta > Magnoliopsida > Sapindales > Rutaceae > Zanthoxylum > Zanthoxylum bungeanum. The sequence continues at coordinate 8,213 of SKCR01031471.1, read as the reverse complement.
GCCCATTTAAGAGCCGTTTTTTATGTCACTTCCGTGTTTCCTTCTGTCGTACATCACTGGTGCAGCGAGTTGCATTCGAACACCTGTCTAGGGAAACTTTCTATTCTTTTCCATTTTCCCGTTGTTCTTACTCCTCGACGATTAATGTTGCGACAGCTGTCCTAGGTTGAACCATTCGTCTGTCCATAAGGCTTCACTCCCCTCTGTCTCTCGCTATACCTTTGCCTTTTCTGCAAACTCATTTGTACTTCTTTCTTGATCTTTTGTCATCAATGGCTTCTTCTTCCTCTTTTCCTAAAACTAACGACTCAACTTTTGCTGATTACAAGTTGGCATTGGAAGATTCTTCTGTGGGTGTGTTTGGCCTTCACACTCTTGATGAGGATTTCGGCCAGTGCGCTCTTGGCCCCATCTTTATTGATGATAATGCTATCTCAATGGCCCCGTTGGCTCAACAATTTCCCTCTTCTTATAGCCCTCCGTTTTCTGAACCATTTAACATTTCTGTCCTTGCTCAGTCCAGTCCGATTCGCACCTGACCCAAGCCTGATACAACTTTCGAAGCCTGGTATCAACGTATGTTATTACATGCGGATACCCGTGCCTTTTTAGACAAACACCATCTTCTTCCTCTTATTGAGCTTTCCTTGTCTCTGCCAGCTTTTGATCGCAACTTGTTTCCCCTTTCCTTACTCTTTTGGTCTTTCGAGTACAATGTATTCATTTTTCCGGTCGGGCCCTTTACTGTCACCCTTCGTGATGTTGGGGGTCTTACTGGTTTAACCCCTCTCGGAGCAACCATTTCGGCCTCCATAAACTTTCGTTTTCCCCATCATTCAATGAGTCCTTCATCTTTTTCGTCTTATTCTTCTCTTCTTCGCACATATTCGAAAACGGCTGGTACGGTTTCAATGCTAGAACGTACAATTTTCCTTCATTACTGGCTGTGCAAATATATCGTTTGCACACCCAGCCAAAAACATGTGGCGGGTTACCTCCCCATTTCTTCTGATCTCGCCCATGGCCGTCAATTAGACTTGGCCTATTTTCTTCTTGCCGCCATGTATCGGGGGCTGGCCGTCCTCCAAAAGTAGCTTCGGTCGGGGTCATCACCTCTTGCCTCTGGCCCCTTGTGGATTGTCCAACTTTGGTTAAGAGCCTATTTTCCTATTTTTGGCACAATTGATTCGACTCACCGTTACTCTTGTGCCGGCCTTCTCTTCACTCAGCTTAGGCCATCTTCTTTCCTTCCTCGTGCTACCTTTGATTATTTTTACACTATCCCTCAGGTTCATTCCTTCTTCCCTTTTACTGTGTCGAACAGTCCGTCTTTTGTTCATGACCTTCCCATTTCGGAAGAGGATGAAACATGTCTTCGTGTATGGCGTAAGTTTTTATGCAGCCGTGACTTGTTCCATGACATCTTGACCGGGGCCAATGGTAAGGCTGGAGTGGAGGCATATTCGCCCAACTTCGTCGCTCGTCAATTTGGCCTCGTCCAAAGGTGGCCTCTTGCTCTCTTTCATTCGTATTCCGCGTCGTCAGACCGTTTTAAGGTCTTTTCTGTTTCTGAAGTTGAGGACTCCTTAGTGGAGACTCGCTCCTTGCTGTCTTCTTTTGTCATAGCTCCTTTCACTCCTTGTACATCAGTTCATCATTGCTTTGACCGTTTCTGGCAATCACCCCGTGAGCGATATTTTTCTTTGCCTCCCACGAGGGTGTTTTCTTTTATTCCTTTATCCCCCAAATCTTCTGAGCCGTCGGGGTCAAAGAAGGCAGTTGAGGCGTCTAAACCCAAGAGTATAAATCTTGCTAAAAGAAAGCAGCCTTCTCCCAACCGAAGTTCTGATTCGGACGTTCCGCTCGCTTGTCGTTCTAAGGTATGAGCTTGAGACCTGCTTTCTTTTACATCCATACAGGCTTAAGGTATCTTGATGTCATGACTGTGCATTTGGTACAGGCCCTTAAGATTGATCCGCCTTCAGTAATTCCTGAAACGGTGTGAATTCCGGAGGCTGAAGCTCCTGTGGGTTGAGATGAGAGAGCGGGACCTGCAGGGATGCCGGCTGTTCAATTTCCCTCTGATGAGGATGACGCTGTCGAAAGTCCCGTCATGACGCAATTCCCAGGAGAGGGAGATGCAATTGGAGCCGACCCCCAAGGTACGGAGCCATCTGTTGAATCTGGCTATTCGCGTCTAAAAGTTGAGGAGATTCTCGGTGATCGTTCCCCATTTGAGCGCTTCCCCTTAGACGGTTCTACACCAATCGTGCAGGATCCGGATGATGAGGATGAAGTGCCTGAGCCTATCTGGCCGACTGGGGCTCTGTGGCATTACTTTAGGCAATTCTACCCTTTAGTACGCAGGATGTCTACCTCAGGACTCAGGGGGAGTTATAGGGACGTGGACGACCTCTATAATTTGGCCGAATTGGAGTCATTAGAGGAGGCTCGGTCCATGTATAAAAACAACGTACTTCATCGCATTTACGAAGAAGATGAAATCATTTATATTTCTGATTCGTCCGACTCTGCAGATGTTCGGCCGACTACTGCGCCACAACATTCGATGCCAGAAGCGGTATCTCCTAGCACTTCTGCGCATCAGACTTCGGTCTCAGCACAGCCGTCGTCTTTGGCTCCTCTGCCTTCTTCTCCTCAAGTGGAGTTTCTTGAGCTTGAGCGGCCGTCATCTTTAGCTCTCATGGTTGTTTCTTCCGCAGCTCCTGCTCAGATTGTCCAAGTACTGGCTGCTCCTGAGCAGCCGTCACTCCATCGGGCTGAGTCTCCCATTTTGCCAATGAGTTCTCCTGCTCAGCCGTCTTCTCCTCAGGCCGCACCACAGTCAACTCTTGTCCCCCAGCATCCATCATCCCCAGGTCCTCAAGAGTTAGCGCAGCCCGTGGCTGAGGCCTTCGAGGCACTGGTGGGTCGGCCCTCTGGTTCTGGTTCTGGGATGGTAAGTCTTTTCTTCTTCTCTAGTTCGTCCTTATCCTGACTTATACTTGCGAATTTCTTCTGTGTACAGGTATTCGACCCATTGTTGCAAATAATCCAGGACATTTTGGATCGCTTTGGACGTATGTCTTCTGCTTCTTTCCGGCCTCCTTCGCCTTTGGTCAGCTCCAGCACATACATGGAGGCCCTTCATGAGGTTCTTGGCCAATATGCTTCCTTCGCTGTACTAGAAATTAATCAAGCCGCGTGGCCGGAGAACGTCCTTCAATTGGACAAAAGCTCCTCCGAGTTGAACCGAATATTGGCCCTCCCTACTTTGCCAATATCTGTTGATGATCGGCTTTTCCTCCAAAAAATGCAAAATGACATAGCAAACCTCCTCTCTCGGTATCACAATGTGCACAGCCAGAATATCGGGCTTCATTCTTCTGTGATGAAGAAAGAAACGCTTTGTGATTCTCTTGAAGCACAACATCAGGCCTTGAGGAAGACAACAGAAGAAATGTTGACCGAAGAATCGGTCTTCCTGGACCTGGAACGACAACTAAAAGAGATTCAGAGTCTTCTTGAGGAATGCCGCATGAGGAAGGAGGCTAACAGGAGGACCCTCGTTACTCGAGCGGAGGAGATGGACGAGTCTATGGCAGAGTACGAGGGATTGGCCCGCATCAATTTCGAGAAGAGCCTGGCCGACTTAGACGCAGTGGGTATAGAAATACAGGACGAATGACGCCTGACGAGTGAGATGCTTTCGGCCATTAAGGGGCTGCCTGGTGATTTTCGGTCATCTTTGGGCCAAAAGTAATATTTTGTAAGACGTTATATCGTCTATTCTTATATTTCTAGGACATTTTCGTCCATATTTAATGAGAACTTACTATTATTTCAGTGCATTTTGCTTTCGTGCTCCCATACTGAGGGCACATATTTCTTCAAGTATTTGTCGTTTATTGCTCTTGTATGCACTCTTTCGTTTAAGTCTTGTAGATGATAGGCTCCATTTGGCAACACATTTTTTACCATGAATGGGCCTTCCCAATTGGGCGACCATTTTCCATACGCTGGGTCCTTAGAACTAAGTGGCAACACAGTCTTCCACACTAATTCGCATTCCTTGAACGATTTAGCCATTACTCTGAGGTTGTATTCTTTGGCTATCATTTTCTTTTGTGCTTCCAGACGATTTAACGCATCACATCTGATGTCGTCGAATTCCAACAAGTTCTGGATCATTGCCTCGTCGTAGTCTTCCCGTGTCAGTTTGTCTTGCAGCATTACCCTGGTAGACTCAATATTCATTTCTACCGGGAGCACAGCCTCTTGACCATATACGAATTGGAATGGCGTCACCGAAGTACTTATTCGCGGCGACGTTCTATAGGCCCATAATGCTTGACTCAAATATTCATCCCATCGTCTGGCATTATCCGTCACCATTTTTCGAATTAATCCTTTAAGGGTCTTGTTGGTTGATTCTGCTTGACCGTTTGACTGAGGGTAGTAGGGAGTAGTGTTCACTAACAGGACTCCTGTATCGCCCAATAAGTCTTTTACCTTTTCATCAGTTTAATGAAGTACCATCATCTACCGTTATTGTCTGTGGTATACCAAATCGGTGAATTATATGTTCCTTTATGAACTTGATGATCTGCTCTTGGGAGATTTTCTATAACTGGGATGGCCTCCACCCATTTAGTGAAGAAGTCGGTAGCAACGACGATGAAGTATGCCTCTTACTTGATGCAGGATAAATCTTCCCTATCAAGTCTATCGCCCATCCCATAAACGTCCACGGTCTAATAACTGGGACCATCTCAGTTGCTGGAGCCCTCTGAATAGGTCCGTGCTTCTGACAAGCAATACATCCTTTGGAGTATGAGGTGCACGATTCTCCCATCTTTGGCCAATAATAGATGCTTCGTATAATCAACCATCTCATCTTTACTCCTGATTGATGAGCCCCACAAATGCCTTCATGTACTTCGGCCATGATAATTTTGGATTTGGATGGCCCTACACATTTCAACAACAAACCATCTTGTCGTTTCTTATATAGCACATCTCCTGATACTACATAGTTTAAAGCTTTAAGTTTTAGCTTTTGATCATTCCCTGCTTGGGGCTGCTTTAGGAATGTCTTGATTTCGCTTCTCCAATCATCTCCATTTTCGGCTTCGATTACCATAGCGTCCGTATCTTTAGCTCGCCTCATGAGGACTGGCTCAACCTATTCGCTCTTGTATACCTTATTTGTGTTTGTCTGTTTATATCCAGAGGCTGCTTGGGCTAAGCTATTGGCCAGTTCGTTCTTCGCCCTCAGAATGTACTCCAATTCAGCGTGATCAAATCGTTCTACTAATTATTTGGCCACGTCTAGTAATGCCGTTACTGATGGGCTTTGATATTTGAAAGCTCCTATCACTTGTTGAATTACCAACTGCGAATCTCCCCTGATGGACGCATGTGTTACTCCCATATTGAGGAGCATCTCTAGCCCAAGTATCAAGGCTTCGTATTCGGCCTGGTTATTAGTGCAGTGTTCGGTTAACTTGATTAAGAATCGAAAAGATTCTCCCAACGGGCTGACCAGGACTAATCCTATTCCAGCTCCCTTCATTGTGCTGGATCCGTCGAAGTACATCATCCACGGCTTCAGACTGCATTCGTCCAGATCCATTCCTATTTCCTTCATCGTGCTATGACATGGATGGTCGGCCAAAAAATCGGCCAAGGCTTGATTTTTAACGGCCCTTTGGGGTTCATGCCGTATATCAAATTCTGAAAGTGATAGCGACCAAAAACCGACTCTTTGATGCAAGATGGGATGAGAAAACATGTACTTTATTATATTAATTCTTGTAATCAATTACACTATATTCGGCCTAAGGTAGGCTCGTAATTTAGTACATGTGAAGTATAAAGCCAAACATAATTTCTCCATGGGAGAATAGTTACATTCATAATTCATCAATTTTCTGCTAATATAGTAAATAGCTCTCTCGATGTTCATGTCGTCATCTTGCGCGATCATCCCAGCTATAGATCGCTCTTCAGCCGCTATGTACAATTTTATTGGCTTTCCTGGCACTGGAGGTACCATCACCGGCGGCTGTGACAAGTATTTCTTCAGGCTGTCAAATGCTTGTTGATGTTCCTCGGTCCAAACGAATTCGTCCTCGCCCTTTAGCTCTAATAAGGAGGAGAACACTTTTGTTTTTCCTGCACAGTTGGAGATGAATCGTCTTAAAAAGTTAATTTGCCCTAAAAATCTCTGCAACTCTTTTTTGTTTCGGGGTGGCATAGCTTCGGTGATTACCCGAGACTTATTGGTGTCGACCTCAATTCCCCGTTGGTGCACTAGAAACCCTAGGAAATTTCCTGCGCAAACTGACCGACGTAAACACACACGTATAACGCAAGCGCACGTATCGTTCAAGTAGTATAAAAATATCGATCCCACGAGGACTTAATACCTAAGCTATTAATTTTATGAGGTCAAATGATTACTAGTATCTAACAGGTTGTTCGATTGATTTGAAATGGCGACGATTCTAAATTTAAAGACAAGTAAATAAAATTTTTCAAAAGTAAGTTTTAAGAAAATTCAATATTAAAAACTATCTAGGGTTGTGAATCTTTTCAATATTATTTAAAGATGAAGTGGTTATCCTATAGTTGGGTAATATATTGATTTATTAACCTGGAACACTAAATTATGTGAAAGCCTCTGTCGATGGTCAGACACAAATACCCAGTTTAACCCAATTGAACCATATGTCTATGTCAGAATGTAATTAAAAATTAATTACAAAACTTAAATTAAAAGAAATTAGAGAGAGAAACTCCATATTTACATCAAAGAAATGAGAGAGAATGGTGCAACTAAAATTGAAATCTCGAGCTCAATTTATAGACAATTTTTGCGTCCAGCGTCGCGACGCTGGATCTGTTGACTTTGGTCCACGCGGGTTGACCACGCGTGTTCTGTCGGCAGAATCTGGTGATGACATGTGTCACGCGGTAAAGGTGGTGCAATGAGAATACGACACTTGGCAGACGGTGATTGGCTGAGCTTTCGGTCTAATGAACATCTGACACGTGGAACGCGTTTAGGATTGGTCCAATGAGAGATTAACATGTGGCAGCATGTGATTCGCTAGTGATTCGGTCCAATGAAAACTCGACACGTGGCACGCGCTTGCTTTGGTCCAATGAGATTTCGACACGTGGTAGACGGCGCATTTTAGCTGATCTTCTGTGATGATGACACGTGTCACGGCGCACGTTAACAAAGTCAAACTTTTCTCAGATTCTGACCCGTTGACCCGGCGCACATTAGCATGGCCGGCGCACTTTAGGCGTCGCGATGCGCAGAGTCTTGGCGTCGCAACGCGGATAAATTACTAAAATGCCCTTTTTCCCAATTTTCACTGTTTTGCTCCAAATCACTTCCAGAATGTCCTAAAATTTTTTTTATCTACAAAATAACACAAAACACATCAAAATATTCACAAAGCTCAAGAAACTATACAAAATATTAGGTTAAATGAGTGGGAAATAGTGATAGATTTATCACTCATCACACCCCCAAACCTAACATTTTGCTAGTCCTCGAGCAAAACATATAATAAAATAACATAATAAAATTTAACTAAGCCACTTTCGTAGGGATCACGGTTGCATTTAGCGTATTCAACAAGCCTTTAAACCCCTAGGTGTCCCTAGTGGACGAGTTGTAGTCTCGTGAGGGTTTACAACAATGATACCCACAAACATTTTACAAAAGTAAAAAGGAAGTAAAACTAATGCACACAAAAGCAAAAAGACAAGCGAAAAGAGAATAAAGAAGTTAGTGATTAATCAGGTGAAATTTCTACTCCAAGTTATTAGTTGTTTTGTTTCTTTCTAAATTACCGAATAAGTAAATTCTCCGATTATATCTACTATTCTCCATATACACAGCCAACAAAATATTAATCAACTCATTTTTGCCCACAACAGTCATAAGTGCAGTTGATAAGAGAGTAATATTTTTGTCCTAAAGTTCTATCAGATTTCACACATTTTTGTAGCAATGGAATAATTTTTCTGATTTTTTCTTTGATTTTTCACTATTTTTATTTATTTATATACAATACCTTCCATTTATGTAGCGAGTGTTGGGTCGGTGACTCCCAAACCAGTTGGCTTTAGGGCACCAGGTGTTAAGACACCCCTACGGACTTAATTACTCAGACTTCAGATATATATATTTT